>JACEFZ010000244.1:0-280000 GCA_014155875.1 Cepaea nemoralis
TTTTTTAAAAATTTTTAATTCCAAAACAAAGTAGTTGTTGTTGTATTCTATATCTTATTCGCTCATATGTCTTTTAGGATATTTCCATATTTAGTCAACATGTAATACAGGATTATGGCAGAAGTGAAACAGACATCAAAAAGAGAATAGGAATGGCTAAAAATGCTTTCAACATCATGAAATCAGTATTAATGTTTTGAGAGATTAACAACAAATTAAAAATGAAAATTGTCAAATCCGGTGCATATTCAACAATACTATATCGTACGGAAGTCTGATCAATGAACACACAATTAGAAAGTCGAATAGAGGTCCTGGAGTTGTGGATATACAGAAGAATATGTCGTATTTCATGGAAACAAAAATAATTAAATAGAGTGTCAAGGTGTTAGAGACCACTAGGGTAGACTAGGGACAGAAGAGGGGCATTGACTGATAGGACATAGAGATAGGACCTCTATAAAGGGATAGACAGAGTGGAGACAACACCCAAGCTAGGACTTAAGAATAGTTATAAAACCAGACTCGGGTGGGGACACTAACGTGTCATACTTAGGACAACAGAGGGACCAACCCCGAGGATAGGGGATGGGGACATTAGGTCATTAGGACATTTGCTGACCGCACGGGGGATTTTGACCACGTAGGCAAGCGACGGGCTGAGTTGGGGCAGACAGCGACGAGACAGCTTCCCGACAGGACTGGTGTTTTCCGACAGCCTATATCGAGTGTAGTGAACGCATGTTATATTAGCGAGAGAGTTGATTGTGTTTATTGCTATATATGCTGTGTGAAGAGAGGCGACCATTGTATTCATTTGACAGGCCGATAACGCCTTGTCGCAAGTGTGTGATTATCAGGCTTTGCCTGTAATAAAATCCTTGAGACCATCTGTACAAGTGAAGTTATCCGTGAGGTATAGATGAAGTCGCGAGAATGCCTGTGCGTGTAATGTAAGACTGTGACATAGAGAGGTTCTAGGAAAAACTGGGAATGAAAAGAGAGTTGTTGAAATAAATTTTAAAAAAAGAGGCAATATACATTGTGTGTTTCAATCACGTTAAAAGACTTAACATCGTAATAAAATATATTCTGGGGTGTAAGGATGAAGGCCCGCGAGCAAGAGGTATAAACGACACAGGTGGGAAGATTATATCAAAAGATGGATGAACAGCAATCTGATAGAATGTACAATCAAGACGAGAGAAAGACAGTATTGGAGATTCATTGCAGCCAACCTTCACATGTGAACACGGCACCTGATTGATATTTAGTTCATAATTCTTCTTTTGATTATGTCATAATTTTCTTGGTGTCACGTCTGGTTTGTTGGTATAGTCTTCAACATTTCTTGCTGTTATCCACTTCTTAAAACTGACCGCTTCTCATTTAATGTGTCGTTTATTTGCTTATTCCACTGTGTTGTTCTTTTGTTTCTTATGCAACCTTCGTTTTAACGCCCCATTATCTTTCTGATACTTTAATTAGGTATCTTTTTTTAAAATAATGCAAACTTTTTTCGATGTTCTCCTAGTTTCATCTATGTTGGTAGAGTGCTGCTTCTATCTCTTATTTTACAATTTGTTCTGTCTCTCCAGCGTCTATTTCATTTGCACTGATTACTTTTGAGATCCCGGTGTGTGATATTTACATTTGAGATCCCTGTGCGCGGTATTATTTGGCCAATTGTATATCTTGTTTATAACACAACATTACGATTACTGATGTCTTGGTATTACTTTATTGCCTGTTACATATATTCAGTTGGCAAGTCTGGTTTGTATAAAATTGATTTGAGATGATTGGTTTATATCCTTCCATTTATAACATGTTTGAACGTCAATTCAGTGTTAAGAATAGTTATAAAACCAGACTCGGGTGGGGACACTAACGTGTCATACTTAGGACAACAGAGGGACCAACCCCGAGGATAGGGGATGGGGACATTAGGTCATTAGGACATTTGCTGACCGCACGGGGGATAATCAATGTCAATCTACGTCAATGTTTAAAGAATGTTATTGTTATAAGAAGTACTTAAATAGATTTAATGTGTGTTTCTCGTTCTGATTACATTGCTTTGTAGTGCCATTATATGGGTCTAATTTTGATTTTCCATGGAAATCCTCGTTTTCCACTTTACCAATCACGATAAATCATCCGAATTTTGTATGCTCGGCAATATGCTCAATGCTATGTGTACGAGAAGGGCGTGTTTTTTGAGATCTCTTACTTCTAGAATTTACTTTATTGTCAGTTGAATTCACTAGCATCCGTTTTGATATCATTGTGTTCATTGTGATTATGTGGAGATGGCTAGATCATTTTAATAAATTATTACATGTGTTGAATTTCGCAAACATATGCATTATAAGGGATAATTCATCACTAAAGAATTTGGACCAATCATGCGCATGCGGCATTTATAATCCAACGAATCAATGCATGCGTACATAAATTTGCTAGCAGAGTTTGATGGCGAAAGTGGACAACACAAGTTCAAGATAAACTTATGTAACAATGTCTGTGGCTGGTGTAGGCTGTTTATTGGAGATTACAAGTGATAGTGCACGGGTCTAAATACCACCAGCTATCAATAACAATTACTTGCTGGAAAAAGAGAGTGCGGTCAGGAACAAGCTCGGCACGTGCATGGATTCCTCTAGCCTATTTGTTAAACACACCATATATATATATATATATATATATATATATATATATATATATATATATATATATATATATATATATATATATATATACGGATGGATTGGCCACATGGCATGGTCGAGACAGGAACACGTAGCTGATGCACGACTCTGGTGATCGAGTGAAATGGCAGAACATGACCGCCCACGCTTACCGGCATGGCACATGATGGATGGATGGATGAGACATGGCTCAGATGTCCATGTACCCAGCGGAAACCACTCTAATTCGAGAGTTTGAGAATACAAAACACGTGCATCCAGATCGCCAACCAAGCACAGACTCTCATCTCCACAAGAACGTATATCAAAATGTCATATCTGATTCTGTTGTACGCTTCCTCGAGATCGAGTGCTGCCATTGCCATCTCCTGTCTGTTTTGTAACCCTCATATACATCAGTTGCAATGGTGGCTGCATTCGCCCAAATATCATTCCCAGGCCGGTAACTTTCCATAAATTTCAGGAGGAGCTATTCCCTTTCTAAATATTCCTGAAGCTTAACAGCAACAATTTTTTCCCCAGCACCTTGCCTAAAGTGTTCTGTAGGGTTATATTCCTGAACCCATTTAGCTTTGAATGATCTTTATCTGGCTTAGGAAGTGGTGTTAAATAGCCGTGCACCTAATTCTAGGGTACTGATGACATCCTGATGCTCAAGTTAAAGCAAGAAGCCATCTTCATTATTTCTCCATCACTCATATCCCTCATGTTGGCATACCTAACCCCGTCGGGCCCTGATGCGGGGTCATTTACTTTCTTAAATGATTTTTTTATATCTTCCAGCTGTATGTTATCTTAACAGTAAGTATCTTTAATTGTACCCAATAGATCCTCTCTAACTGAGTTACAGATGTCCCCATCATTCTGATATGTCTGTGCTATAAATCTCTGCAGGAAATCGTCCCCTTTCTCTGTTTGTTACCAAAGACGAACCACTATCTCTGTGTATTTTACGCACGGTGACATACGATCTTTCCTTTGCATTTGTCTGTACAATTTTCTGAACTTTCTCAGTGTCTTATCTTTTCCAATCCCATTTATAAAGTGTTACCATTTCGCTCTTTTGGCCTCTGCTGCAAAGCACTTGAATTCCCCCACATTATCTTTCTTCTCTTTCGAAGCTTTCTCCATTTCCTCATGAGAGCTTTGGGGTGTTCTCCGCACTTTCCGTAACCGTTTAACCTCAGCTCTCTTTTATCTCCATGCCCGTTCCACTTCGGAGGTTCACCACGGAGGCTGCACATAAATAGTTTTACTAGTGATAGTGCATGCCCTCTGACTGAGCCGTTCCAAAAGGGTGTTCTCCCTCTCATATTTAAAGGGCTTGCGTGCTCTCACCGCCTTAGTCTTGTTGGACTTAGCAATCAATACTTAATAGGTAGATGGTAACTCCCAATTATCACACAGGACGGTTCAATGTACATCCAAAATGCCGACAGAGTAACAAATGCAAGTTCAATAGCCGTGTCTGCGTCACCAGGCCTTATTCACATTCTCTTTGGTCTCCCATCGTTTATACAGACTACTTCTGAATCTACCATGGCTTCGTTGGGGCATTTCTCTCTGTGTCGTGCATTAAAGTCCTCTCAAATTAGAAGCCTGGGATCTCCTCCAGCTCCTTAAGACAGTACCATCATTCCTCTGTGACACACGAATCCACCGCGGCATAGACATTTATTATGTTCCAACTTAGACCCTGCACATCTGTGGCATTGTTATTCCATTGACTTAGGTCTAGAACCTCATGTTTTAATCACTTCTTTACTGGCAGATCCTGCCCATGTCTCCCTTGTCCAGTCGGATTAATGTGGCTGAAAGATCCACGGCACTGGTAGTTTTAAATATTGAGCACAACCCACTACTGGCAACGCTGATCGTATTCTGGTATGAACCTAAGGCCTATCCAAGTCAATATGGAAGCACTATACTCGAGTTTCGCCCTCGTTTGAGCTCGTCAGTAGTGCATATCCCTGACCGGATCCGGAAACAAGCCCCGGATCACTGGCGTGTGAAGCGGGTGTGTAACCACGCGGCACACGTTGGATACACAGCCAAATTATCATAACAGAATATTACAACGTCACCCATCGTAGGCTATGCTCAAGATTGCCCAATCGCCGCGACTGACGTCCGTCAATCGATGTTGACCCGAAACGATCAGGACTTCTCACTGGCAAGGAACACCAGGCCTCCTAAATCCAATGAGCAATAATCAAATTGATTAATTTGGTTATTTCGGGATTTGAATTTTAAATATTGAGCACAACCCACAACTGGCAACGCTGATCGTATTCTGGTATGAACCTAAGGCCTATCCACGTCAATATGGAAGCACTATACTCGAGTTACATCCTCGTTTGAGCTCGTCAGTAGTGCATATCCCTGACTGGATCCGGAAACAAGCCCCGGATCACTGGCGTGTGAAGCGGGTGTGTAACCACGCGGCACACGTTGGATACACAGCCAAATTATCATAACAGAATATTACAACGTCACCCATCGTAGGCTATGAATCAAGTAGTTTTACCTGTCCAGCACATGGGCACAGTATTCTATTGAACAATATCTCAGAAAACTTCAAGTAACTTCCTCTTACTCACTTTCTTGTCCGTGCCTTTATAACTCCTGAGGCTAAAGCTAGCTCCAAACTTAATACTTAACTTTAACGTTGAATGCTGACTAGGGTATGGTTCAGAACATTGAGAAACACAATTATTAATCACCTACAAACATTCGTTAACTGGTGGCTAATCAAGATATCATTACTAACATGACAAAGTTGAATCACAATTGCAGAGCTCGGGGAAAGAACAAGACAGATACTGGCTAATGAAGGGACCCTCTGTTCAACTCTCTCTCTCTCTCTCTCTCTCTCTCTCTCTCTCTCTCTCTCTCTCTCTCTCTCTCTCTCTTTCTCTCTCTCTCTCTCTCTCTCTCTCTCTCTCTCTCTCTCTCTCTCTCCATCTATCTCTCTCTCTGCCTGTTGATGTGTCATATTGCCCATGTCAATACCTGTATAGGCGTATCCATGTCGCACCGATGTATATGTGCATGTATGCGTATTTATGTGTGGATGTTCTTGACAGTTGTCAGTGCATATGTATGTTGGTGTATATGTCTGCCAAGATACTAGTGTGGTGGTGTAGACTTAATGATAACACTGCGGACAATTAATGCCTGAACAATGGCTTGTACACACAATGACAGATGTTCAGACGAAACAATCAAGACAGACTCATGGTGGAAGCTGGTATAACTTTTATTCCCACAGGACGTGCATCTAATATGCTCCCACAACAGGCTAAGATACTTTTTAGTAATAATAGACAGTTCTACTTATACACGGCTCAATCTTGATGGCCCTGAATAATGTACACTCAGTACAGCCGTAGCAACCTTTATCACACTGTGTTCTCGATCTGTCACTACTGTGGATAGCTCAGTAGATCAGCCTGTTACTATGTATTATGCACAATTAACTAGATTTTTTACTGATGCTTACAATCGACGACAAACACGGTCATCAACTAACTACTGTAACTGTCATTCGTTCATTCTAGTATCCAATTACATACTGATGTCCTCCGAATATTAAAAGAATGTCACGTGCGTACCATCTTATGATTTAGGACGTTGGTTGATAGTGTCAAACGTAAATGGTTTGCTAGTTGATGTCGGCCTATCGCTGATCTCGTGTTATGTATTGTTCATCCTATATGCGCCTACTATATGACTTGTCAAATAGCTTGTACGACTTGTTGCTAAGCTGCTCTGTGCCAGAATGAGAAGCTCTTTACTTCCTGATGGAATAATTCTGGTCGTGAATAATTCCTCGTACCGACTGTCCTTAACTCTTTAAGTCTCGTTTTTCAGTCATAATTAACTCCATCTAGATAATTTACGTGCTAAAGACGAGTAGTGTCTCGCCATAAGGTGTGTTATAATTGCTTGTGTCTGAGTTTTGTCGACAATGCCCAGAGGTTAAATACTATTTTCGCCCCTATCGTGATTTTCATTTTCTCTCCTCCCCTTTTCACTTTAAATGGTTACCTTGACGTCTCATGTCCAGTATTCTTTAACTCCTCCCGTACTTTCACTATGAACTTTAGTTTCACTTGTCAGTCTTCTTTTGACCGTAATGTCGTAATAAGTGTCGTCCCTGGGGTGAGGGGAATCAACACCCACATTCTTTTAACTCCATATCATTATCTTTAGGATCTTCTGGTTTTCTGTCCACAACACTCCATCAGTCCTTGGATCTCTCTCTCTCTCTCTCTCTCTCTCTCTCTCTCTCTCTCTCTCTCTCTCTCTCTCTCTCTCTCTCTCTCTCTCTCTCTTTCTCTCTTACCACTGGACCATGCCCCCTCTCATTCTTTTCCAAAACATACTACACAACTCTAACTTCTAACAAAATGACAAATTAATTTAATAAAGAAAAGTGTCAGGTATGTGCAAAGTGTGTATGTAGAATGTCTATCGTATAATCTAGTGTGTAGGCAGAATCAGTCGAACAGCTCAGGATCAAGTCTGCTTTCATCACAGTATCGGCCACACAACAGCACCATAGATCAAGTACAGAAGGACCTCACCAAATGATGCGTCTCTCTGGCCAGGTGTCGACTTCCTCCAATGGATCTTGGATAGTCTGGATGCCTCGTCACCAATAGTGGATGTAATCCGATACTGACCATAAATCTGACACACACAATCAATCAATCATGTGCCATGCCGGAAAGCGTGGGCGGTCATGACTCGCCATTTCACTCGATCACCAGTGTCGTGGATCAGCTCAGTGTTCCTGTCTCGTCCATGCTATGTAACTAAGCCATCTAGGTATTTCCCTCTCGGTCTGCCTCTTGGTCTGTTTACTTCGATCTTGCCAGTTGTCACCAAGTTCTCCAATCCATTTCTTCTCATAACATGTCCAAAAATATTTTGACTGTCTACGTCTAATTTCTCTAATCAGTTTACGATGTTTATTTGTCTCCTGTAGTACTTGGTCATTGGTTTTTCTGTCTGTCCATGGTAATCTTTGCATTTTCCTCAGAAACCACATTTCTACAGCCATCAGATGTTTTTCAGCTTGACTGCCATTTGTCCAAGTTTCACATCCATACAAAAGAACAAGCTCTATGTATCCCCTCAACACTGTTTGTCTCGTTTCAATTGACATCTTTTTATTGGTCAGAATGTTTTTCATCTTGCTAAAGGCTACTTTCGCCATGGCGATTCTTGTTCTAATCTCTTCAAGGCATCTCCCATCAGATGTTATGACTGTCTCAAGATAATTGTACCGATTCACTTCTTGAAGAATATTTCCATTTACTTGTATATTACATTGTGGCACTTCTTCCTTCCTAGTGACGACCATAGCCTGAAACTTTTTACAATTTAATTCTAACCCCAGTTGCTCACACACAGTGTAACTAATATGTCACTAAAAGTTCTGTGATCTGATAACCCTTGTACAGTAAAATAATGTTTACTGTCACTTTGAAACAAAATGTTAGCAGTTAATTTCTCACAGGAATTCCCCATGTGTAAATCAATCAATCAATCATGTGCCATGCCGGAAAGCGTGGGCGGTCATGATTCGCCATTTCACTCGATCACCAGAGTCACCAGAGTTTTACCATGTGTAAAACGCAATGTTAATTGTCAATTTCTCTATATATCTACTATTGTTCCTGTTACTGGTGGTATTGTAAGTATCTTCACTCTACTATGATGAGAACTACCACTGAGGAATCACTCTTAGATTATCGTCGGTTCCTGCTCAGCAGAAGCCAGGTTCTTGCAGACCCTCTGGGTTATGGGCCCAGTGCAAAAGCCGCTGAGTAGAAACTGCCTTCAATGATCGAGCCATAATCTTCTTCTATGACTTGTCTGCTAGCTTTTTAGAAAACATAGTGGAACCTGTTGAAGAGATAACACACCTGGTGAGAGCAACCATATTCCGACATTTATTAGGTGAGTGTAGGCCGACGGCCGCACTCAGATATTTAACAGAGAACTAACCTCTGGCATAAGGCAGAGGAGCTCATCACATCGGTCTGAGTCATGGTAAGACAAGGAAAGACTAAAGGAAAAGTGCAGAAACCCAGTAGATACCCTACTGGAAGATCCTACCATTTGACATTTCCTTTACCCCCCCCCCCCAACCACTTTCAATCTCCCTAAATATCATCCCACTAAATTGTTCTTAATTCACTGAGTTAATTGATATCTCACACTAGCTAGTTTATGCAACGCGATAGCCTACTGCTGCCGACGCTCCTATAATACGTTCTCACAACGCACATTATTACACTCGATTCCTAAGAATCATCTAATTTGGGTCTATTTAATTAAATACCATATATGTATTCCTGTTTGAAATCGAGACTACTAAATCACACAATGGATAAATGTCCGCCGATGTAAATCAACATAAGACACTGTAGTCTCTCTCCATAATCAAACCAGGAACATCACACACGTCCTTGTTGCCTCACAACATTTGGTCGACTCTCGCCAAAGTTGTTTGTCCGGACTGTTTTAATACTGTGTCTGAATGACGTCACAAATCTGACTAAACACTAGGCGTCGAGAAGCTATTTTTTAATCTCCTTTTCCGACTCGTTGTAAACAACTGGCCGGCTGTCCCGCTTTAATCTGGGGAATTGTTCCCGGTACTTCAAAAAGTCTTGCCGGCCTGTAATCTGGAGAATCTTGTCCCTACAACAAAAGCTCTTGCCGTCTCCCATCAGGACATGTCTCCAACATCAAAGGATGGCGGCCGCTTGTAGACGAATGGCGCCAAAGTCTTTCATCGATCGACAACTCCAAGAATTTCCGCGACACGTCCCAAACCTTGAGTCTGAAACATGCTTTGGCCGCTGCTAGGCAATCGAGTTACGCAATACATTCCAATCTGCTGTTTACACCCTCGCTTTCTTTATTTGCTGACATTTGAATTTTTCATCTGCGTTTGGCAAATATGTGTCAGGGCAGGTGTTAGCCTCATATCACTTTTGTAAGTTCAAACATTTGTACGGCTGAAAGTCTCCACTATGCCTGGCCTTCCGCGACAGCGTGTTAGCCGGTATGTCCGTTTCGACATTTCATAAAGAAGGAATGTTACACCTCAACGGTACTCTCCTCCTCTGTAGGGTCACGAATGTGATTTTACAACCTTGTAGAAACCAGACAGTTTGCTTTGCGCGACGGCTCTACTTGGGCCATTTTGCATCATAGAATTGTAAACGCCGAACAGTGCATGAAGTTTTATTTTCATATCTTCTCATTCCTTTTGGGTTTTTATTCCTTTCTTGTGGAATGAGCGATAAATTCTGATATTGCCGAATCGTCTCGTTACAATCAAGAGTCCTTTACATTGGGGCATGTAAATGTTTACAATGGGGAGGAGACCGTCTGTTGTAATTTAATTTTTCCGTGCGTCCACAATGTAAATAATGCAGTTTCCAAAAACTGTATCAAAGACTGGGGTTGACTGCTCTCGATCTGTTACTAGAGTCCGCATAAAACCATGTAATTGTTTTGTTTTTATTGTGCGCGAATAAAGACTTCAGTCGAAACGTTCGTCTGTATCTATTTCTCTCTCTCTCTCTCTATCTCTCTCTCTCTCTCTCTCTCTCTCTCCCTGTGTGTGTGTGTGTGTGTGTCTGCGTGTCTTTCGTCGAGATTCTTAGTCATAATGTGTGTCTTCATTTAGTCTCCAATACTCTAAACATGAGTGTCACACTTCTCATAATGCAAAAATGTTACAGCAATACACACGAGAAGCACATACAAGATAACCTCAAATGAGATAGAATACCTTCAAATACAAAACACATAAACGTGTGTCCTACAAACCACCTCATGCTAAAAATACGCCAGGCTCATCTGTGAAATAACACACAATATAGGTATGTTGTCCAGAAACACAAGATTATTTCTGCCTTGGATACCAGCCCAGTGATATCTGGAAACGAAAAGGTGAACTGGATTGTAAAGGCCACAGGAAACCATAGATAGACGAATCCGTCTAGAGCACAGCCATTAGCAAAACGAACTATGAAAATTAAAATAAAGAAAGGAAGGAAGCATATTACAGACGAATTCACGAAAGCATAAACAAGCAAGGTAGACTTCAGCGAAACACTGTTTTCAGCCTCATAAGAGGAATAGTGGAATTAGGGTAAGGCGTTACTTAATGTGTTTAAGAGATTGCCACCTGCAACTGCTCGTGAGTACCAAGGCAAGCAATAGCAGACATCATATCTATCAGAGAGAGAATGGCAATCCATTTTATCGGAAGAATCACATATCTATAACGCCTCATTGCCTGACAAGTGGCCCTTTTCTCTTACTACTTTACTTATTGGACACCTCACTTCCCCGTCCGTTCATGACTTATGAGTATCAGACTTTGTTGCTGAAGGATTGTATCAGTCTGCCCCATTCCCCGCTTGGTTGTTTAGTTTCCTCTGTCTCATAAAGTGAATACTAAGCATTATCTGACTGAGACGTTCACTAATTTACAGCTTAAATCGCCAGTGACAGAAGGAAGGAGTATCCCACAAGGACAACGAGAAGAGAATTAAAACATTCCAGATGTCAGTAAAAGTCCCTGCTGATTTGAATTCTACCTTCACTCACACAAACACAGACAATAATGCTGCCCGATCCACAAGTGCTATTTTTATTATTATTATTTAACTGCCAACTTAATTACCTGCTTCATAATCTAATAACTGCAGGAGAGTAAGCAGATGGAATATCTGTTTCACGTTAAATTTAGGCAATGTGATGTTTACACCACGTGCAGCTAACTATCGAGTGGGTGAGGCAGGCAGTTGTACTCAAGTATGCAAGTGACCTGGTGTATCTGGTGTGTGCATTACATTAATACAATTAGGTTAATGAATGTCATCACAGGCAGCCGAGAATTGTGTTCTCCTTTTCTTTACCCGTTGCTACTTAATTAGTTATGCATCCAGGGGGAGTATGCTTATAGCTCCCGCAATGTGCGCCAGTAAGATTACATCATCATCACACCCATGTACCTCCACATCTTTTTGTTTCCTGTCACCTACGCCATTTTGCAATTCCATCAAGCATTTTATTTCCTTTGGCGTCTTCCGCCACTAAGACGCACAATTGTCCCGTATGTCACAATGTTTACATTGCCTCTTCTCTAAACACGCGGCCGAAATTGATCATTGCATTTTTGTGTAATGTGTATTTAAAGAAGGACAATCCAATCGTCAATATCAGCATTACCAATGACAGGCAAAACATTAGTGCTCAATATTATGGTAATTTCAGTTAAATGGACATGTTAACAATCTTGGTGGAGTTGAGTTGAGGTAAGAACCGACATCATTGCCTCCAGGACATTGCCATACGAGCTCCGTCCCCTCGTTCAACAGCCAGCGAAGAGTCATATTACTAATCGTTCAAACCGCTATCTGATTTAAAGTTCTCCTGGTTTTCCCTCTGAGTTTTGAGATTCTTCCAGAACCACTGCCCATCCCCCGCAATCTCATTCTTTCCACATACGGGTTCTCAATCTGTTCCCCCGCCTTCTCCACAAGGTCCCACAGGCGTACGACCACCTCCCCCTTGCCCATAGGCAATCTGCCACCAAGAGGTGCATACTCTGCTAGCCTGTCATCCTGTAAGGAATGCTTCGTGTGGAATGGCTCACCTCGCTTCAGAGGTCACAGACTGTGAGAATTGTATGGATTCTTTCCCTTGGCCATGCGGGAGTGAGGTGCTATGAACAGGCTGATAGGCTGGCAGAGAATGTGCCTTTTGGTGGCAGATTACCTTTCGACAAGGGAGAGGTGGTCATGCGCCTATGGGACCTGTGGAGGAACATATTAAGATGTCGTATGTGGAAAGGATGAGATTGCGGGGAATTTGCAGTTCTGGTAGAATCTCAAAAGTGAGAGGGGGAGACCAGAAGAAATTTCAATCACATAGCGGTTGGAACGATTAGTAGTGTGACCCTTCGCTGCCCGCTGAATCAGGGACTGCAGCGCGTATGGGGAATGTCCTGAGTGCAGTGATGTCAGTTTGTAGCTCAACTCAACTCAACTCAAATAACGTATGCTTGCTCTTCTTATCGTATTCCCCTTCCTCCTTTATTATCCACCTTTCCTGTTGTTTTAAAAGTTGTGTTGCTTTTTTTTTTATCTAGCCTTAGTAATCGTCTTCCATTCACATCTGCTTCAAGTTATATGTTTATATCCTCTAGCTTTCTCCCTCCTCCTGCCTAGTTCTTGCTCTGTTTTAATATAGAGACATTAATAAACTCATTCTTATTAGACAGAAAACAAGTAGTATCACACAATAAATCTCTATCCCAAGCTATTAACATTAATATTGGAGTACCTCAGCGGTCTATACTTGGCCTTTTGTTGGAGGGACTTGGGCTTGGTCTTGGACTTGGTCAAGTTTAGACCAAGTTGGACTTGGTCTATTCGCTCCAGAAAAGGGCAGTACGTCTAATCAATGGTGATAAGTTTACAGACAATTCTAACCTACATGAACGTCTTCTGTTACTGCCACTCCACAAACGCCTACTTTTTAATAAGGCTAAACTAACTCACAAAATCCTATTTCAAAATGCCCCAAGGCCATTGTTTAAATATAACGCAAGTCATAGTGAACGACTAAATATACTCCATGTCCCTAAACCTAGGATAGACTTATATAAAACAAGTAAAACAAGCGTAGCATACTCTGCCACTCAGTTGTGGAATAATCTTCCACAAGAAATCAAAGACACCACCAATCATTATACATACAGTCGCAACCTGTTTGAAAACTACCTCAAAACAGACTACATGCCCCGTTAAAAACAGCAACAAAGACAATAATAATGGTAAATTATCTCGAACGACAACAAGCCAGAAAAAAAAAAACACACACATTCCCATATGTGTGGCACGTTACACCCGCCGTGGGTATTTATGATGCCCATGTTAAACATTGCCTCACCGAGTCATGTATTACTGATTATTTTTCATGCGTTTTAATGCTTTTTGTTCTTTTGTTGTCAAAGAATTGCTTCATAAGAGATGTTGAATGAAAGAATGTATGAGAGGAAATGGAGAAGAAGGGCAGAATGTCAGACGGGCCTGCGTGCCCAATTCTTAACCCTTTGAAAATAAAGATTTTCGTTCGTTCGTTCATTCGTTCGTTCTGTGGCAGAATAAATAATATCTAGTTTGAGTCTCTCAGAACTACATTACCGGGTCTATTGTCAGCTCGCCATCAAAAATAATAACCGAAAGCTGAAACGTTTACACCTCGTTAATTATTCATATTATCCCCGCATGGGCTGTGATTTTAAAACAACAACTGTGGGGAAACGATTCTCTGATAATAAATTCCAGTGGCATCGTGGGGGTTTGTAGTTATATAAACATTGTGTCAACAGTGCATCAACCTTATCTTTGCCGTCGTTCTCATTCTGCCCTTATCTAAGTTACTGCGGCCGAATGGGATCGTAAACCGACACAAGACACAGCGAAGCTCGACTTTAAAGATGTGTATCCATCCGTCCATCATTTGACATGCCGGTAAGCGTGGACGGTCATCATGACTCACTATCTTACTCGATCATCAGAGTCATGGATAGGCTCAGTGTTCTTGTCTCAACCATGCCACGTGGTCAAGCCATGCATGTATTTACTTCTCTGTCTTCCCCGTATTCTCTTCCCCCTCGATACCCGCCAGTTGTCACCAAGTTCTCCAATTTATTTCTTCTCATAACATGTCCAAACAATTTTGACTGTCTACGTCTAATTTCTCTAATCAGTTTACGATTTTCATGTGTATATGGAATACAAATATCTTGCATTTCTCTGTTATTTGTATGTCACATCAGCTGGTCAACAGTGTACTCGGTATATGGTATATAAACAGTGATAACAACCACCATACAATACCACTAGAGTTAAAGGACCTCAGTATATCATTCTCTTTCTTGAAACCTTTATTACGTGTTTCGACAAATCTACCAATCAATGGACACCAGCCCAATGCAATATACCGGACAACAAGGAAGCAGATCGTTTTGCAAAGCTGAGACAACCTCTAAAACAGTGGTTTTCAACGTATTTTGGTCCATGCACCCCTTCACCATATGTTCAGAATGTCATTTCCTCCCCCCCCCCCCCTTTTTTTTTTGCATTTTCTCACTATCCATTTCCCCCTTGCCCCTACATAGTAGACGTAACAATGGAAGCTAAATTTAGTAACACATACTAGAACAAGTCTAGACGTCTGCATAACATGCGATTTGCGGGCTACTTAAGTTATAATACGAATTGGGGGGTACGGGTGTCAGGCATTGGTAGTACCTTTGGTCCTCATGTCCTCTTCAGGACCCATCCCCCACTGGTCCAAGCCTGACATCCAGCTCACGCCTGTGACTCCTAGTAGCTGTCAGCATGCCACAGCGGCCACCCCCCCCCCCCCCCCCCCCCCCCCCACCCCCGGGCAACAGCTGTGAGAGGCTGGCTAAACCAGGTGTGGGTAGCCGATTTGGTGTCAAACCAAGCTGTGAACTAAGGTATGCCTACCCAGCATGTGAAGACAGGATTCGGCAGACTGCGCGGTTGAAATCACTGATGATTCAACGGGCAAGATGGCGTTTACCTGCAAAGCGTTGTGGAAGGTAATGAGCACGGCAAGGCACGTAGAGCGTCCTGATCATCCACTGCACCTGTATTCGTCTCCAGTCGTCTTTAATATCTTGCCACTGGAGTCAGATGGACTCAGGCGAGAGAGTGAGGTCGACGAATTGCGCAACTCCTCCTCACTTTAATCCAATTCATCGCGCAAGTCATTCTTCATGACAACTTCATTTGTCTTGCGACTTGTCTTGCCACTGGACTCAGATGGACTCCGGTCAGAGAGTGAGTCGACGAATTGGGCAACTCTTCCTCACTTTAATCCAAATCATCGCGCAAGTCATTCTTCATCAAACTTCAGATATCACCTTCAAGCCCTGTGGTGATGGGCAAGCGGCGAAGCGGCAGGCGTGGGTACGCTGGCAGTCGTAGTCGCAGACCTGCACACAGGCGGCTCAGGCCATATAGTCGTCTTCTACTGACCAGAGAAGCAGTGGGATTCGGCAGCATCCTGAGTGACTGAGCAGCCCTCTATAAGAAAGCACTGCTCACCTCCATAGCATGAGGAAGGAACTAAAAATGGTGCCCTAAACATTGTCTTCTCCATCGTTGCCTAACCAATTAGCTGCGGTTGGTGGGTACCTTATACTGCGGTCGACAAACAAAGTAAAAACAGGTATGTGCTGGGGAATGAACAGGCGGACAGATTGGCTGGCTTGGCAAAACTTGGTGGAGTATTGATGCATGACAAGGCAGACGTCGTTGCGGCCTTGTGGGAGCACGTGTACACCTCAGAGGAGCAAATGAATCACCATAGTTTGGTAAGAATAAGGCAGCGAGGTGTGACGAGGGGATCTGGCAGACCTCGATGTTCAGAGGAAAGGCGAGACGGACATATAATCAGATTGCTACTGGAACAGTAGAAGACGACTATATGGCCTGAGCCGCCTGTGTGCAGGTCTGCGACTACGACTGCCAGCGTACCCACGCCTGCCGCTTCGCCGCTTGCCCATCACCACTTGGAACCCTTCGCTGGCTGCTGAGGATGGGGACGAAGCGCTTATGGGAATGCCCCGAATGCTGTGAAGTCGGTTCCTAAATCAATCAATCAGTAAAAACAGGTAAAGCTAAAAGAGCTAACCATATTTCCTTGACAATCGGAATTTGGAATTTACGCATCCTACTTGATAGAGACGGCGCGTCGGGCCCAGAAAGACGAACAGCATTGATTGGGAGAGAGCTGGGCAGGTACAACATCGACATTGCAGCCTTGAGCGAGACACGACTTGTAGAAGAAGGCCAAATCCGTGAATTAGGTGCCGGCTACACATTTTTCTAGAGTGGAAGGAAAAGCGAGGAATGACGCCAATCCGGTGTGGGATTTATCATTACATCGGCCCTGGTTGGCAAACTAGCTGAATTTCTGAAGGCTATAAATGACAGGCTTATGACTATTAAGTTACCCCTGCTGAAAGGAAAGAAGCATGCAACCATCGTCATTGTCTACGCACCAACCATGACAAATGAAGTTGATGTCAACAAACAAACAAAGTTCTATGAAGACCTGCACAACGTATTAACATCTGTTCCCAAAGGAGACAAACTTATACTCCTTGGGGACTTCAATGTCAGAGTAGGCAAGGACACCGCCTCTAGGAGTGGCATCATTGGAAAGTACGGAGTCGGAAATTGTAACAGCAATGGGCTCCTCCTCTTTCAGATTTGTGCCGAGCACGATCTCCTGATCACCAACACAATTTTCCGTCTTCCCACGAGAAATAGGACACCATGGATACACCCTCGCTCGAAACACTGGCACCTCATTGACCATGTCATCGTCAGGAAGAGTGACAGACAAGACGTTCAGGTGACAAAATCCATGTATGGTGCCGAATGTTGGACAGACCATCGTCTCATTATCTCGAAAATAAATATACACGTGTGACATGTTAGGAGAAGACAGAGGACCCAATTAGTAGTGGTCTCTGTAAATACATCTTGTATAATAGATAGACAAGATAAAGAGTATGATTTGGCATGGTTTTGTCTAGAGGTCTCTCAAATGAGATAGAAAAATCATTCCCGCATAGCCCTTTTGAGGAACCAGTTTTCCTGGCTCATAACCCTCACTGTGAGATTCCCAGATCTAAGATCAAGTACCTACACAGAAAAATTATAAAAGAAGGAAAAGGTCCTTCCCCCCCCCCCCCCCCCCCCCCCCCCCCCCCAAAGGCCATAAGGAGATCTGGACTATTCGCCCCTGTACAGCCGAGGAATTAGTTCTCTCACCATAATGTTGTCAGTGTGCGTTCAGTCAACCACATTAGATCTTCCCTTATTTTGTTTGTGTCAAAGTGACATTTGTCAGTTGTGCCTTTAAACATCAGGACTTTAGGATTCAACAGTAGTAGACATAAACTCAACAATAACTGTACTTAACACCTGTTGAACGAGACATCTATATGAAAGGTTCTTGACAAAAGATGGACATACATTCACTTGGAAATGTTTACACCACCAATTGAACAAGACATACATCATGAGATATACTGGACAATATTTCTACACATTCTTCACATTTCACTGACATCAGCAACAGCTGTACAAGACATGCACCAGGAATTGTACTTGACAACAGCTGGACAGGACATTACACAATAATGTACTTCACACCAGCAGACCAAAACATTACAGGGACATGCACTTCAACACTGTTCTCAACACAATCAAGTTTTTTTTTTTTATTAATGAACTGTAGGGGTCGAGGGAGGACCCAGGCTCCATCTGGTTTACATTTTAGCATTTCAATTACAAAGTATCATGCATTGTAAATCATATGATGAGAAGCTACTAGATGCCACACCCTAAAAACCCATCACCAGACCATCAATCTAAACAAAACAACTCTCCTCCATCACATCTCTAATATATGGACTCTTCCTGCACCATAACTTAAATACATCATGAATTATCTCTTCAACTGTCACTGAGAATACAACACTGGGGTACTTTCCAGTATGGGGCAGACATAGGGACACACTGCTATTCTGGTCCGTAAACATCCTGTTGCCGGTTTCTCTGGCCGAGGGGTTACACCACTTTCTCCGTAATCCCGTTTATCACGCAGAGTCTCGTAGCGGGCGAGAACTGGGAGCGGTTCTACCCCCGCTGGTGACTTGCGGGATAACTGAGCCGGCCGCTCAGAAAGCAATGGCAAACTAATGAGCGTAATCTTGCCAAGAAATCAACAAACAGCTGAAAGAAGCTGCTGTTGACAGCGATGTCCTGTAAAGGATATGCGAATTTTAAAAAAACAACATCCTGTTATCACCTGACGTGGTGTTGGGAAGGTCCCAGGTTGCAGCTTTCCCATGAAGGTTCCCATATAAGTCTGATTCCTCCGGTGAACAGTTTCTGAACAGATAATCATGGCTTCTCAATGGTGAGTAGACTGTCTGAGAAGCTGGCGACTGGGGTTACACATTCCACAACAATCTGCGTACCATCCAGTCAGTAGAAATATAACTCCACTATACAGCAATACTCCACACGTTTCTCCCAAACCATTTTTCTGAATGAGGGTAAAATACAGGATTCTGGTTCCTGCTTGTAAGTTTGAATTTAATCCAAGTTTCATGGAATGAACAATTATAATGAAATCACATTCTCCTTGTTATACCACAACTATTAATGAGTTTAGGTAAATATTTCCTGGATAGTACTGCTGCTACAGTTGCAGGGAAATAATGATAAGTCTCAGGTTCACATATGTCATATTGATCATGTCCTGTCTGAGACAACTGAGTCCAGGAGGTTAATCTGTTTGGAAAAAAAGATATTCACTTCTTATCTTGAAGGTAATTCCTGCAACATTAATAACAGAGTCCATCTGGTGTTTTGGTTTAAATTGAGACCCCTTCAGTGTCTTTCAGCTTTGACAAATATTGATACAGATTTATGCTGGTATTTTCCTGAAGACATTGTGGTTATATGTTATATTATAGTTTCCACATTTTCAAAGGAGTTGTAATCCTGAAGTAGGGACTTTCATATGTATGTCCCCCTGAAGAAGAAGAGGGCCTCTTCACCTCCCCTGTTCTCTGTTATCCAGAGAACAATATTAATTAGAATATTTAGGGCGTTGTGATCACCACATCGAAATGCATACTTCCTTGATGGAATCCGATCTCAAACTCCCAGATTTTGAATTTGGCCTAGTAGATAGCGTTACTCAGGGAGTTATTAGCCAATCAAAAGACGGGCATGCACCTTTTCCCTTCCCTTCCAAGTTCTAGAAGGTTCGAAGTTATTTATATCTCCGCTATCAGGATGGTCTCCGTTCAAGTTTAAAAGCATTATTAAGGATGTGGTGGACTGTGAATGTGGATGACTGATCCATCATGTCACAACACATCAAACCACAACGGCGTCCTCAAGGGGTAAATATGCAAAAATAACTAAATCTCACCCGCCTAAATAGCAAAAAAATGCAACTGTCGTTTGAAAACATGCAGGAAGACCGCCTCAAGCCAAATGCTGCAGCTAAACAGGATGCGTAAACAGAGTGGAGAGCCCTAAAGGACATAATTTACAACATGGCTATAGAAATCCTGAGTTCAGCACCTCCCCCCCCCCCCCCTTTCCCGAAAGCATAAAAACTGGCTTGATGAAAATTCTGAAGACATCAACCAATTGCTAGCCGAGAAACATCTATCTCCTCAAGGCACATTTGAATGGCTGAGCAACAAAGCTGATGAAATTCAAGGCTTTGCTGACAGACATAATATGGAAAACTTCTACAACTCACTTAAAGCGGTCTACGGTCCTCCATCACTAGGCATCGTTCCCCTCCTCAGTGCTCATGTGGGAACATTGGTCACCGATAAGAAAGAACTTCTTCAATGCTGGCAGAGCATTTCAGCAACATCTTAAATGCAACTTCCTTCTTCGATGATGAAACCATCAACTGCCTTCATCAAGTTCCCACTAATGATACACTTGATGACCTGCCAACCATAATGGAACTAAACAAAGTCATCCAGCAACTTTCCAGTGGAAAGGCGCCTGGTCCTGACTCCATCCCAGCAGAGATATACAAGGCAGGTGGGCCGGTCCTAATAGAGCAGCTTCACCAAGTCTTTACAAACATATGGGTGAACGAGATCATGCCAGAAGATTTCAAAGACACGTCAATAGTCCACCTTTACAAACGTAAAGGAAACAGCCAGTCCTGTGACAATCACCGAGGTATCTCCTTGCTCTCAATCGTAGGGAAGATACTCACCAGAATTCTTCTCAATCGAGTCACAGCCCATCTCGATCAAGGTCTTCTTCCTGAGAGTCAATATGGCTTCAGAACAGAACGAGGAACTGTTGACATGATTTTCACTGCAAGACAGCTGCAAAAGAAATGTCAGGAACAGAACTCTGAAATGTTCTCCACTTTCATTGACCTTACCAAGGCTTTTGATACAGTCAGCAGAGAATGAATGTGGAAGATTACGGCAAAATATGGCTGTCCACTAAAGTTTGTGCAAATAGTGCGGTTATTTCATGATGATATGCAGGCGAGAGTACGGAAAAAAGGTGAACTGTCTGAGCTTTTCCTGTCACCAATGGAGAGAAGCAATGATGTGTCAGGGCACCAACACAATTCAGCCTCATGTTTTCAGCTATGCTGACGAATTCTTCGAGAACAATGACATTGGAATAGACACTAACTACCGCATGGATGGAAAGTTGTTCAATCTCAGAAGAGTGAAAGCCAAAACCAAAACTAAAAGCTACACATTCAGAGAGCTGCTGTTTGCTAATGATTGCGCTCTATATGCCAACTCAGAGGACATGCAACACAATGTTTCAGCTTTTACAGACATAATATGGAAAACTTCTACGACTCACTGAAAGCGGTCTACGGTCCTCCATCACCAGGCATCGTTCCCCTCCTCAGTGCAAGTGTGGGAACATTGGTCACCGGTAAGAAAGAAATCCTTCAACGCTGGGCAGAGCATTTCAGCAACATCTTAAATGCAACTTCCTTCTTCGATGATGAAACCATCAACTGCCTTCCTCAAGTTCCCACTAATGATACACTTGATGACCTGCCAACCATAGTGGAACTTAACAAAGTCATCCAGCAACTTTCCAGTGGAAAGGCGCCTGGTCCTGACTCCATCCCAGCAGAGATATACAAGGCAGGTGGGCCAGTCCTAATAGAGCAGCTTCACCAGGTCTTTACAAACATATGGGTGAACGAGACCATGCCACAAGATTTCAAAGAACGCGTCAATAGTCCACCTTTACAAACGTAAAGGAAACCGACAATCCTGTGACAACCACCGAGGCATCTCCTTGCTCTCAATCGCAGGGAAGATACTCAGCCAGAATTCTTCTCATTCGTCTCACGGCCCATCTCAATCAAGGTCTTCTTCCTGAGAGTAACGTGGCTTCAGAAATGAACGAGGAACTGTTGACATGATTTTCGCTGCAAGACAGCTGCAAGAGAAAAATGTCAGGAACAGAACTCTGAAATGTTCTCCACTTTCATTGACCTTACCAAGGCTTTTGATACAGTCAGCAGAGAAGGACTGTGGAAGATTATGGCGAAATATGGCTGTCCACAAAAGTTTGTCCAAATAGTGCGGCTATTTCATGATGATATGCAGGCAAGAGTACGGGAAAATGGTGAACTGTCTGAGCTTTTCCTGTCATCAATGGAGGGAAGCAAGGATGTGTCAGGGCACCAACACTATTCAGCCTCATGTTTTCAGTTATGCTGACGGATGCTTCGAGAACAATGACATTGGAATAGACATCAACTACCGCATGGATGGAAAGTTGTTCAATCTCAGAAGAGCTGAAAGCCAAAACCAAATCTAACAGCGACACCGTCAGAGAACTGCTGTTTGCTGATGACTGCGCTCTATATGCCAACTCAGAGGACATGTAAAACAATGTTTCAGCTTTCTCATATGCATGTGCCAACTTTGGGTTCAATATCAACTTGGAGAAGACTGTAGTTATGTACCAGCCAGCTCCAGGGAATAATCACACCGTGCCGAATATCAAGGTGAACGGTCATAGACTAAGTGTTGTGGACAAATTCATCTATCTTGGCAGCACTGTGTCACAAGCTGCCACAATTGATGACGAAGTGAATGCAAGAATCTCCAAGGCCAGCGCGGCCTTTGGCAGACTGTACAAGAATGTATGGGACAGAAATGGAATAAGCCTGCAAACAAAGCTGAAAGTCTATAAAGCAGTTGTATTATCCACACTGCTATATGCTTGTGAAACATGGACTGTTTATCAGCGACATGCTAGGAAATTAAACCACTTCCACACAGTCTGCCTTAGGAAGCTATTGAAGATTAAATGGCAAGACAAGATCCCAGACACTGAAGTTCTAGAAAGAGCGTCCATGCCCAGTATCCACACTCTACTAATGAAAAATCAGATTCGCTGGGCTGGTCACTTAACTCGTATGCCAGATCACAGGCTCCCTAAACAAATTTTTTACGGCGAGCTGCGTTGTGGTAAACGCTCCCAAGGCGGCCAGAGGAAACGCTTTAAAGACACTCTGAAAATCTCACTTAAAGCTTTTGGAATTCATCTTGACACCTGGGAGACTGCTGCTAAAGACCGTAATTCGTGGCGTACATCATTACATAAGGGTGCAGTCACTTGTGAAGCAACCAGGACTGCAAGAGCTGTGAAGAAAAGGCTGGACAGAAAAACCACTGCAGGAGATCCTCCTCCTGGAACGTCAAGCATTCTTTGCCCACATTGTCAAAGAACATTTCGAGCCAAAATAGGCCTTATCAGCCATCTTAGAACTCACGGCTCCATACTTTCAACCCCACTGGAAGAAATGAATGGTTATCATCATTCTGGATGAACAAACAACATTTAGAATTTCAATCGTGCGAGAATTACAGAGCTGTAAAGTATGGAGGAAAAAAACAATATCGAGTAATCGGTTCTTATATTAACATGATCTTGTAATAATCTTAATCCCTCCCACTCCCCCGGAAACCCTAAAATTCCCCAGCGGTTTAGAACCACTGCTCTAAAACAACATGATCTAAGTACACCTTATGAAACAGCCGAGAATGTCTATCACAGCTTCCTACTATTCAAAGTGGAATACTATTATAGTAGAGGTGAAATGTTTTGGGAAGGATGTCTTTCATTCATCAAGGGGGCTGCGTGGTCTCGAGGTATGGTGTCCGCCTCGAGTGCTGGAGGTCCCGGACTCAAGCCCTGGTGAGGACCGGATTTATTTCACGTGGATTTCTATTTATAAAATTTTCCCTGGTCTCTGGATAGTAAGATCGGACGCCCGTGTGTATTATTGCGCACGTAAGAAATCCCTTGGCAGTTGGAAATCGAAAAAGAGTAGCCTAACGGCGCTGCCCGGGCAAAATTTCGAGTTAAAAATCTACCCAGAGTATTTCAGGATCCTCGCCGGTGCTTCGGAGTTCGTGCACTAAGCTGAGTTTCTCCAGACTCAGGTTTGAGTTAGGAGGAGAACGGAGCACTTATGGGTTACACCCGTGTGCCGTGATGTTGATCCATCGACTAAACTAAACTAGAATGTGCAATTTTTTTTTCTTCTCACCTCTATGTTTTCTCCATCATTCTTAATGTTTACGGCTTTTATTTACTTTTTTTTTTGTTTGTTCATTTCCTTGTCGACCCACCTCTTCTTTTCCTGGACTTCTAATTTTCAATTTATATTAATTCAGAGTTGGGCCCACTAAGTATACAGATAAATAGCACAACGCTGAAACAAGTTAAAGTATTCAAATATCTTGGAAGTATGTTCACAGAAGATGGCAGATTGGACAGAGAAATCGAAATCAGATGTCAAAAAACTAGTGCTCTTACATATCAACTATTACCCTTACTGAATCATCCAAATATACCCATGTCCGCAAAACGACAGATAAGAAACAGCATACTCACACCAACCCTATGCTACCAATTTCAAACTTGGACTTTATCCAAATCAACACTTTCGCAAAATCAACACCTGCGAGATCAGATGCCCGAGGAGAGCTGCCAACTTAACAATCCAAGACCGAGTAAGAAATGTTATTATCAGACAAACAGTGGGATCAACACCTTGTGTCGCATTTATTGAAAGACAGAAGATCAAGTGGTTTGGCCATGTCATTAGAATGCAGCACCAGCAACTACCATCACTGGCCTTACATCAAAGATCATCTGCGAAGAGACCAACAGCATGTGTAAGAAGAAAATGGATTGACGACATCAAAGACTTTGTACAATCACACGGAATGACACTATCAAGTGCCGCCCACCGGGCGCTGGAGAGCAAATTATTCCTCCCACGACGCCTGTGTGGGTGTGTGCGTGCGTGCGTGCGTGTGTGTGTGTGGGGGGGGGGGGGGTCGCCTGTTCATATTTAATTAGATAAAATCCTTTATTGCCATGAGTGGCTGCAGTTGTCTAGACATGCAAACATGCCATGTTTTACAGAACTACAATCAGAGTGTGTGTTTTCCAGTTTCTTGTTTCACAACAACATTTTGTTTAATAATTGAGCATGAAGGGTATAGGTATAGCATACTCTAAACCTGGTCTTTTCTGAGATCTTTGGCACTCAACGATTAGTGCATGAGTACTAATTGGCTTAGTTAGTTAGTTAATCGCAGATGCAACTTCACAGCAACGGGTCGTACCCATTATGCTCCGTTCCTGTGCCAGTGAATATCACACAAAACGCTCCCCACTGCCCAGTGTGAAAATTGGAAAAGACAGGAGTCTCGACAAACAACAGCCAGCACAGATACACTGTGCATAATGCCGCCGCCAGAATGTCAACACACCAGTCCCCCACGAAACACTCAGTTCATCTCTGATGGAATCGGCAGTCATTTTCCTAATTGGCTTAAAACACTCTAGTGACCAGGTGCTGTAATTACCAGTCGTTATTCCCGAAAACTGTAACGGGCTTGATGGGAAAACTGGCGCGCACAATATTTACTCTGAGCTTGATGTAGTTCCGTTTTTACCCAAAATTATAAAACAGGTGCAAACAGGTATTTCCCTTGTATATAAGTTGTGCGTGTGCCTTAACAAACAGAATAAATAATTATCCCAGGTTCAGGACATTATGAAAGGCGTTGGCGCAGCGGTTAGTGCGCCTGCTTCCCAAGACAGTGGTCGAGGTTCAGTTGACATCTGTGAGAGAATACGCTATTCCAGGAGGAAAGAGACATATTTCGATCACATCTCTCTTATAAAGAACACACAATAGGGAAAAGTCGAAGGCCTCTTAGCATGAGGTGGACAGCAATATATGAAGGAAGATTATATTATGTCATGAACAAACAACGGTCTCTCAGAATACTATCTGGTCAAGAGTCAGAGAGTTTAGGAGATTCAATGCAATCATCCTTGACTGTGGAGGCGGCACCTAATTGGTTCATTGATTAATAAACTATAAAATGTTGAGCTGGAGTGGCCCGATCAGATAAGTACTAGAAAAATCTACAAGCTAGCCGGTACACATAGGGCTGGGTTGACCACAGATCTGAACCGGTACAACACACACACACACACACACACACGCGCGTACACACACACACACACACACACACACACGTACACACACACACAAACACACACACACAGACACACACAATTGTGTCATCGAAATGTGTTAAACCAGACAACTGTATTAATAAACAGGCGCATTGACCTCTATACGGTAGCGGCGTAATGTGCTGAATGCATTAATTAAAAGCTGCCAACAAACAGACGATGAATTGTGCCACATTGTGGAAATCTTGAGGTCATCGAAGAATCACTATTTGTGCATTTGAAAGTACTGTTTGACACTTATAGAACTGGATACGTAACTTTGGTATATACGTTTTAGCTTGTGGAGCATCGAAGCATGCTTGTTTCGTCGGCGAGGTCGTTGTAATTTGGCTTTGACAAGTTCGAATTCAGTGTGCGTACAGTTGTCTATTTTTTCCCTGCAAATGTACTGCCCTTGCTGCATCACCAATGAATATTTTAACATATATTACGCTAGCCGTCTCTGTTGCTTTGGCATGGAAGTTATAGAATGTTCTAGAAACTCACTAGGGCCAGAATATCAAGGCTGACATGCCAGATACAATCATTGGTCTTATATCAGGAAGATAGCTCAGACAATGTGTGCCCACTGTATAGACTGTCTGTATTAACTTCCATGAAGGCAAGTTTGGAAGAAAAAACAAATAAAGACAAAACCGGAAGAAACAATACATTTTTGTATAGAAAGATGGACGCATAGATTTATGAATCAATGAAGGAATGAATGAATGAAATCCCAAAGAAAATAACCGTCAGTCGAAAACAAGGCGCACAGTATTATTAGTCAGCTGAGAACAACGTGGGTATTGCATTATTAATAATAGTTTTCAGAATAATCAGACCAATGGTGGGGGATTATTTAGATCACTGGAATCGTACGTCTTCTCTGGTTAATAAGACATTGTATTGGATAACTCCTGTCATTGAATAAACCTTTTCCAATTGCCTTCCATCTAATGTACCCAACTGCATTCTCCTTCTTCTTCCTCTATTGGAGCACACTCAAATAACCAACCAACGCCAGGTCATCTTGTCATGTGATATCCCTAACAGTTCCCACTATGTCCCGCCCAAATTAATTATTTCAGACTCGAATACTCCTCTAGGTGTGTTAACTCTCCCTCTATTTCTGTTTTTCCTCTGCGTTACAGACTACCGACGTTCTTGAGTGCGTTCACAAATGTTTGTCCCCGTATAAAAATCCATAACTCAGGAACCAACTTAGGGACATTATGAGATTTAGCATATAACTTATCATTATGTACACCCAATAATGTTTTCTTTGTTCTGGAGATTTTACAGTAGATCTCAATGCTTGTTTATGTGTGGTATATACTTTACAGGTCAGAGATGAAGTGCATAGTATAAAATGTATTACATCTTCACACGGAAATATCAGTGTTCAATAATGAATATCCCCGCGGATTTCGCCACGGGAATTTCCTTATGAGAAACACGTCACATAGTGGAACCGAAGTAATTCTACCTATAATGGGTGCTTTCATGAAATGTTATTTTATAATATCTTACTATTTATCGCTCACATCTGAATGTGTGGTTATTGTCGAATGGGACTGAATGTAAAATTTTGGACACTTCAAAGCATCGCTATGAAGTTATACGCATATGTTTGTCAAGATGCTGATGGCAGGAAACTTTTCATGCTAGCAAAAATCCTCAGAAAAGAACAGTGTATGCGTTGGGTTTCAGTACACCGTCAATTCGTTGATGGGTGCACGAATCTGGAATGAAACCACCACGCAATAAGTAAACAGCGGGTACACAGGTAATTGTCATAAGACGATTCCCACGGACTCTGTTATTTCCTCTGCCCATCGTTTACATGGTCGGCCTCTTCTTCAGCTTACATTTGGGCTGTACATCACTGAGTGTTTGTGGTATACTGTTAGTTGGTAATCTAGTTATATGGCCAAACCATTTAACTTGATGTTTCTGATGAAATCTGGCGCTGATACAACCCCCACTTAAGTCCCGATTTCTTCATTTCTGATTTCCTCTCTTCTTGATACATTGAGTATTTTTCTCGGGAATCTCATTTCTGTTATTGTAATTTGTCTCTTCTCTTTTCTGTCATTGCCCAGGTTTGCCATTAGGTAGCAGAGATTCGATAATGCTGATGATACAATATTACTATCCACAACACAGAATGGTATAGAAAACCTAATAACCTCAACCCAAAGAAATAGTGAAAATCACAACTAATATCTTAACATAGCAAAAACAAAGATAATGCATACAGATAAAACTGCAATGGAGAAAGAAATATACATTATTGGGGAAAAATTGGAGGTGGTGGAAAATTGTGAATATCTTGGATCATTGATTACCAATAACGGTGACACAATGAAAGAAATTAAACGGCGACTATCAACTGCTCTTCAAAGAATAAAACAAGTGAATAAATTATGGAGTGGGACAGATAGAACTACAACAATTAGATATTTAAGAGCATGCATCTTTCCCATTGCAACATACGCCTGTTCGCTTCGGAAGTCACGGGTGGCAAGCATCGCCTGGATATTTTCTCTGGGGCATGCTGGTGTGCTGGAGAATGAACAGGCGGACAGATTGGCTGGCTCTGCAAAAGTTGGTGGTGTATTGATGCATGATAAGGCAGACGTGGTTGCTGCCTTGTGGGAGCACGTGTACACATCGGAGGAGCAAATGGATCATCATGGTCTGGCAAGAATGCGACAGCAAGGAGTGACGAGGGGATCTGGCCGACGCTCGACGCTCAGCGAAAAGGCGAGACGGACATATAATCAGATTGCTACTGGTACTATTGGTGTTGGAACTCTTCGCTGGCTGTTGAGGATGGGGACGGAGCGCCTATGGGAATGTCCCGAATTCTGTGATGTCGGTTCCTAGATCAGTCAATCAATCAATCATACGCCTGTGAGACCTTGACACTTACTAAACAAGCTGAACTGCGCATAAATGCCTTTGAATACAAATGTTATAGACGGGTTCTAAGAAGAAAACAACAATTGCATCAATACTTCAAGAGCTGAATATTGTAGAAGGTTGGCTATTAAAGATGATAAAACAAAGAAAATTGAAATATTTTGGTCACTTGAAACGTCATAAAAGTTTGGATAGAACAATAATGGAGGAGTATATGCCTGGGAAGAGAGGAAGAGGGAGGCCAAAGAGAAGATGGGTGCAGGAAGTGGTGGATGATCTCCAGATTGGTGAATAGCACGCGGGTATCTTGCTTATGATCAAGGGGTTTTCCGGAAGGTTGTTATGTGAGTGAGGTTCTGCAAAGGACATGCTACTGAAAGAATGAATTAATGAGCATAGAGTTGGTAGGGACATTGTCTTTTCGAGTGCTTTTTAGTATCTATTGATGCATGTTTGTTCTTTAGTATTGATGGCATTTGTCCAATGAGTTGTTTTGCCTTATTGCATCTATTTTCCATCTCGTCTTATGATTTGCCATTTGGTGGTATTGTGCTTCCAAAGTACTCGAAGCTGTTTACTTGTTTTAAGAGGTGTTCTTTTAGAGAATCATTGTGTTTTATTTTCTTCTTTGGTTATATCCGTTACCTCTGTTTTATTGAGGCTAATTTTCTTATTGTGTTCATTACACACTTCGTTTAGAATATTTATGTGGACTTGTAATTCTGCTTCTGATTTTGCTATTAGTGCTTGATTGTCCACATATATTATTCGTCTGTGTCCTGTTCATCATGATGTGCTGTTAAGGTCTTTGTTTGGCTGGTTTCTTTGCATATTCTGTCTATATAGGTTATGAAAACAAGGAGGGACTGGACACAACCACGTCGTACTCCAGATCTTATGGTGAAGAGTTATGGGTGTCCTCCATTTGTTCTCACTATGCATTCACGGTTGATGTATAAGCTTCTACAATATTGTTGTATCAGCTTTTACAGTATTATTGTATCAGCTCCTTCTACAGTGGGCTGCGTGGTCTCGAGTTATGGTGTCCGCCTCGAGTGCTGGAGGTCTCGGGTTCAAGCCCCGGTGATGACCGGGATTTTTTCTCGTGGACTTCTAGTAATAAAATTTCCCCTGGTCTCTGAGTAGTGAGATCGGACGCTCGTATGTATTGTTGTTAGTTAGTTAGTTAGTTAGTCTTTCCTCTTGAGCCTAAGGCGGCGCATAGGGCAGAAGTCCTGTCTCTCCATGCTTGGCGGTTCGCTGCTACCTGTTGTATTGTTGTGCACGTAAAAAATCTCTTGGCATTTGGAAATCGAAAAAGAGTAGCCTAACGGCGCTGCCCGGGCAAAATTTCGAGTTAATAATCTACCCAAGTATTTCAGGATTCTCGACCGGTGCTACTGAGTTTGTGCACTGAGCTGAGTTTCTCCACACTCAAGTTTGAGTTAGGAGGAGAACGGAGCACTTATGGGTTGCACCCGTGTTTCGTGATGTTGATCCATCGACTAAACTAAACTAAACTAGCTTCTACATAAGTTTGTTAGATATTAATATCAACCAAAAATCATAATCACATTTGAAGAAATTAAAAATTCCACAATAGTTTGAACATCTTTGCTCCGTAATCAACAGCAACGGGCAGGGACTGTTCACGAAAAGTCACATGTAGGCTGTTTATTTCATACAGAGGTTAAGCAGTATTAAAATCCAACAGCACAACACAAGCAAAACGTTAAAGTAATATGACTGAGATCATGTATCTTGACTGTGACAAAATAAGGATGACAGAATAAAAGCGTAACTTTTGAATATAAATGTTACAGAACCTTTCTTAGTATACCAAGGATCATGAAGAATCAAAACAAACACATTCTACAAAACCTGAACATTGAACAGAATTGGCTCATAAACAGCTCCAGTTCTTGGAGACTGGAAATGCTCCAGCCATACTCAAGGGCACAGGGGTCTGGAAATACTTCTAGCCCTACTCTACGGCACAGTGGTCAGGGCGGAGCAGTGGCGGAAGGCGTAATTCTAGGGAGACGAGGCAGGGGTCGAGTATCACGGAGATGGACACAAGACAATGCAAATACCTCTGACGTGACCATGTATGTGGCAAGGGAACTGGCTGGGGAGCGAGACTCTTTTCTGTGCGACGCCATGAGAGCGACCATCTGCAAAAGACCAACTACACGATGATGATACATTTTTCAGGCAATGACTAAAGGAATTAATATGTTTAATTAATTTGTTTGCTGGAACCCGCTAATCTTTACTGAAGTTAAGGCACGGCTGACGAAAAGTCGATTTGTTTCTTGCACATTGCATCCCCCGTCAAGAGCAATAAATGTGGCAACTCCAGCATGCGACAATCATAACGTATGATTGCATGTCTAGTGATAGATAACACGACATGCTCACGGAGGCGGAACGATTAACTGATTAGATAGAGAGAACATGATGCATGATTGATATTTTAAAAGCACATGCCAACATTATCTTATTACACTTTATGTTTTAAGATTTTCTCTGTGAAGTAAAAGATTACCCTGTTTATAGATTGTTTAATTGTGCTTAAAGCCTATATTTTACTTAATATACAAGACATGTGATATTTGAAAGAAAACTTATAAAATATATATAACAAATACATTGATTCCCTTTCACGGATTAATGGGAAGGGAGGAATGGGATATATAACATCAGTAAAGACTATCAGAAGCTTCACTGCTGTTCAGTCTTTACTTCTAGGTCTTGGTCTAAAGCAGGGGTGGGCAAACTACGGCCCGCGGGCCGCATGCGGCCCGCCAATTGATTTTATGCGGCCCGCGAGGGCATTTAGAAATAAACATTTTAAATTCGTTTTTACGTTATTTTGTTGAATTTTACAGAATTTCATGTACCGTTATGATGAGTGTCAATAACAAACGTAAGATTGAAGATGAATGCCGTGTTTTTAATGGTGAACGGACAACTAAGTGCTGTTTTATAAAAGTTGGTAGCAAATCAGTTTGTTTATTGTGTCGTGAGTAAGTGGCTGTCTTCAAGGAGTACAATTTAAAAAGACATTATCAAACAAAACATTCCGATTTCGGATACAATTTAACGACCGCAGAGAAGGAAAGGAAATGCCTTGAGTTGGTGAAAAATTTGGAGAAACAGTAAACTGTTTTCACTAAACAGTCTTCAATTCAAGATGCTGCAACTGAAGCTAGTCTTGTGCTTTCACATAGAATTGTAATACAGAACAAGCCATTTTCTGATGGCGTGTTCATTAAGGAATGTTTGCTAGATGCAGCAAACATAATGTGTTCAGACCAAAAAAAAACAAAAACAGATTTGACAACATTACTTTATCAAGGAGAACTGTGGTCAGACGTGTTGACAAGATCAGTGACAATTTGATGCATAAACTTCAAGATGCAAGTAAACAATTTTTGTGGTACTCTCTTGTATTGGATGAGAGTACCGATGTACATGATACTGCCCAATTATTGATATTTATACGTGGAATAAACACTTCTTTCAAACTCACTGAAGAGTTACTGAGTGTCGAGTCACTCAAAGACACAACCACAGGCCATGATATATTCAATGCTGTTACTAACTGTACTGAAAGAACTGGGTTGGTTTGGAACAAGATGGCAAGTGTTACAACTGACGGAGCTCGTGCTTTGACTGGAAAACATGTAGGTCTGGTAATTTTGATAATTGATAAGATTAAAGCAGAATATCCAGACCACACATTATTACCACGTCACTGTGTGATTCATCAAGAAAGTGTGTGTAAAACTGTTTTGAATATCAAGCATGTTATTTACCCAGTTGTCAGTGTCATCAACCTCATCAGATCAAGTGGACTTAATCACAGACAGTTCAAGTCATTACTTGACGATTTGGAAACTAAACATTCCGATGTCCTGAACCACACCAATGTTCGATAGCTGAGTCTCGGCAAGGTGTTGAGGCGAGTGTGGGAACTCAGAGAAGAAATAGTGATGTTCCTAGAGATGAAGGGCATTGCATGTGACTTTAATACTAACATTGTCAATAAAGAGTGGCAGTTAGACTTTATGTTTGCCATTGAAATTATGGAAAAGTTAAATGAACTGAATGTCTAACTTCAGGGCAATGGTGTGTTTGACACGAATTGTATGCATATGTAAAATCATTTCAGGCAAAACTCTCACTGTTCTCCAGACAAGCAAGTGAAAAAAGGTTTTGTCACTTCCCTTCGCTGAAACAAGAAACCATTTCTGTTAAAGTGACTGAAAAATACAAAGCCCAATTAGATGCATTGACTGATGGATTTGGATGTAGATTCCAAGATTTCAAGAATTTAGAGCCACAGTTCAATATTCTAAGTTCCCCTTTTAGTGCAGAAGCTGATACAGCCACAGAGGACATAAAGTTGGAGCTGCTTGACTTACAAGCAGATCATGACCTGAAAGAGAAATTCAAGACAGATGGTTTGCTGGATTTCTATGGATCTTTATCACAAGAATCATTTCCCAACTTGAAAAACTTTGCAGCTAAACGTTTATCATTATTTGAATCAACATACATTTGCGAACAAGCATTCTATTGCTTGAAGATCAACAAATCTAAGAATAGGTCTTTATTGTCGGACTGCAACTTGCATGCTGTTATGCGAATTTCAACAAGTAAACTTGCTCCAGATTTCAAGAATATTGTCAAATATTGCAAGCAGTTACATACATCTCATTAGAAATCAACAACTGTAGTGACAATGTAGTCGCTGTGTGTCTAAATTAAAGCCATTGATAGATAATAAAGAATATTTGTTATAATAATAAGTTGTAAAATCGTGTTAACAAATTAGTAAAAGTTTTTGTCCATATTGCGTAATAAAATTGCAATAAATAGTTATTTATACTGCTTAATAACCTATAATAATTAATAATTACTTATTGTGATAGGTTGCTGTAAACAAAATGGATATATATATATATATATATATATATATATATATATATATATATATATATATATATATATATATATATATATATATATGCGGCCCGCCAATAGCTTTACATTTGTCAATGCGGCCCTCCGCACGAAAAGTTTGCCCACCCCTGGTCTAAAGCACACCGATAAGTAACTGCTCATTTGTCTACTCTTTTCATACGCTGGTTAACCGTCTAAATTGTCTTCGCGCAGCATCTGAATACCGGGTAATTACCATGAGTAATCACGAGCAGCAGGACTTCCAGAAGTTATTACTGTCTAGTTCAATCCCTATGTGTAGCCAGAATGTAGAGAATAGGTCACATACTAACTATACTTAGCAAAATAAACGTCACACCCCGGGGATTAAGAAGTAAGATTGTGTTAAAATGTTTGTCTATGCTATATAAAATAACTAGTGTAGTTGTGAATCTAAGTTCATCGGCAGCTAATCGGATATAGCAAGAAAAGGTAATAGTCTACTAAATTACGTGTCCATCAAGTACGTAATAGCCAGCTAAGGTAAGTTTCGAGAATTGACAATTACCTCTCTCGTTTCTTGCGCTTAAACTTAAATTGATGACATTAAATTATCCAGTCTTGAGTAAACTCCAACCCCACGCATAACAGTTTCGGATAGGTAAACAGTATTGTTTATGATGTCACGTATCATAAAGAAATCTGTTAAAGGCCAAAGTCGGCTTATTCTGAAAGACACATTACAAGTTTTATTTAGTGAAGTGATTACTGAATATATGAATACTAGCAGAAACAATTTAGACGAATGTGTCACCATTCATAGTTTTAAATAAGTCAATTATAAATATAAAAACCTATTATTTCGTCTTATGGCGTGAAAAGGATGTCCTAAGACAGCCAAAATGTCGTTCACTGACTCTAAAATGTGGATACTTGTGGATATGTTGGTTTTCACTCCACCCCCCTACCCCCCTCCCATATATACATGGAGATATTTTACCTCTGACATTGACAGTCAATTCCGACTGTCAGGACAAGTGAGTGCCCTATTCTGCTCATCTGCAGTGTTGTCCACATACCTTGTAGATACTCGGTCTCCAGAGCTGCGTTTGCACACCATCGTGTTTCCTTTCCTCTACCAATGGAAGATGCAGCTGGGATGTTTCCTTCATAAATTTATGGTCCATGATGCCAAAATCTCCAGTTCTTTTAGAGGACGAGAATAATTACTGTAAAATAAACTTCATAGTAAATTATAGTCAGCCTAAGGATTAAAACTCTTAACGACGTATGAGTTTACTTGAGTTGAGTTAAGAACCGACATCACTGCACTCAGGACATTCCCATACGTGCTCTGTCCCCTCGTTCAACAGCCAGGGAAGAGTCATACTACTAATCGTTCCCACCGCTATCTGATTAAAAGTTCTCCTGGTCTTGCCTCTCAGTTTTGAGATTCTTCCAGAACCCGATCCCACGCAAACTCATTCTTTCCACATATGGGTTCTCAATTTGTTCCTCCGCCTTCTCCACCTAGTCCCACAAGCGCACGACCACCTCCCCCTTGTCCATAGGCAAAATTCCACCAAGAGGTGCATTCCCTGCTAGCCTATCAGCCTGTTCATTCCCCCGTACACCCGCATGGCCAGGGCAAAATATCCATACAATTCTCACGATCTGTGACCTCTGAAGCGACGAGAGCCATTCCACACGAAACATTCCTTTCTCCACCTTGCTAAGCATACTCTTTGAATCCGTAATGAATACAACGTGTGTTGCAGTAGTCTCCTCTAGCCACCGGAATGCCGCTGTTACTGCCTCCACCTCCATTCTCATGCTGGAGGTCGTAGTCTCATATGCCAGACTCTCCTTTTTCAAGACTCACCCATTAGCCTTTGCAATAAAACTCCAGCCACTACGTCTGTTTCTCACCACTGACCCATCGGTGTAGATGACTATGTCACCTTGATGTGTGTTGCTCTGGATCAGCTGTTGCACTTCAAACTTAGTGCGGCCCGCTGCCCATTCTCTGCACTCACGACCCAGTGTTATTATTACATTGTGCCTGTCCGTCATGTCTTCCGGAACTTCAACCCACTCTCTTTCACGATTGATGGTCTCTAGATCACACACCTGACTTATAGAAAGTTCTGCCTGTGCCATCCAGGACCTGCCTCGTCTTAGTCTATGACCCTTAACATATCCATTGCTGCATGCAGCGCGTGATCCCTGTCTGCAGCAACTCTCAGGTACCATTTGGCCTGAAGGACCCTATGCCTATCCGTCATTGTTGGTAGCGCCAGGATATGCCTCATGCATATAATTGGTGTGTCCTTTGTGCACCTCAGGATTAACCGCATGGCAGCATTCTGTATGTGCTCCAACCTTTCAAGCTGGCTCTTTGATACTGTCAGCAGCCCCAAACTATACTCAGTGACAGAAATTATTAACTGCTGAAAGAGCCTGTACAGCATCCTCTGATCTACCCCGGTTTCTGCCATAGCCCTCAATGCATTAAGTCCCCTACCAGCCTTCACCACCAAAGCCTCCACATGATCCTTAAAAGACAAACACCTGTCAAAGGTGATACCCAAGTACTTCAATTTACTCTCTCGACTAAGAGGACATCCATTCAACATAATACTTGGGACGTCTGCCTTGACGATCCGGTTATCCAAGGAGTACCACACAACCGATGCCTTGTCTGGGTTTTAAATAGCCCCTGCGTTAATGCACCACTCCGCCACCCTGTTTACCGCCACCTGTAAGTCTTTCGCCAAACTGGCCCTGTCTCTGCCCTGTCTGTATACCAGCAAATCATCTGCAAATGTCAAGATTCTACCCACACCTGGTGTCTCAATAGCTGCGATTTTGCTGGTGTATACATTAAAGAGCACTGGGGACAAGGCAGATCCCTGCGGCAACCTAGGTGTAATAGTACAAGGGTCAGAAGTCCAGGAACCCATGCGCAGTGCAACTTTACGCTCATAAAGGACTGCCGCAACCCATCTAACAAGGCAAGGGCAGACCTCCATGTCCAACAGTGTGTGTATTAACCGATCATACCTAACCCTGTTATACGCATCCTCCAGGTCAAGAGCTACCGCCACTGTCTCCTGTTTATCCTGGAAGCCCTCGTAGACATCAAATGCAAAAGTTGCAGTATTGGCCCAGGTGTCCTTTCCCGGCCGGTAGCTCGCGAGTCCTTGGGGAAGCAGATCCCGACTTTCCAAATGTTGTTGGAGCCTGCGTGCTACTATTTTTTCGAGGACTTTGCCATACGTGTTTTGCAGTGTTATGATTCTGTATCCATTAAGTCTGGAGTGATCCTTACCTGGCTTTGGGAGGGGGACCAGGTAGCTATGCAGCCAATCGTGGGGTAGTTCCGCCGTATTGATGCTAAGGTAGAAACAAAGAGCCATCTCCTCCAAGTCCCCATCATTTATGTTTTCATATGGGAGTACCTCACCCCATCCGGACCTGGCGCTGTGTCTTCAGCCCGCTTCAGTACCCGTCTAATGTCCTCCACTTTAATCTCACAGTCCTCCTTCCTAGTGACCCGTGACAAGGCATCTCTGACGTTATCTCTAATAGCCCTATCTTGCTGATCCGTCTGTTTTAAAAATCGCGCAAGAAAAGCCTCCCCTTTGTCCTTGTTAGTTGTCATAAGTCGGTTATTTTCATCATAAACGGTACCATATGTACCAGGCATCACCTGTCTCTTCATCTGCCGGTGCATCCTCCAGAATTTTCCCAATGTCACATCCCCACCGACTTCATTGATAAACTGTTCCCACTTAATCCTCTTTGCCTCAGCTGCCTGGAATTTAAAATTCTGCACCTTTAGGTTTTTATATCTTTCAGCCTCTTCCAATTCTGTGTCAACTGAATTGGTTGCTCTTCGCACCCTCTGCCAATTCCTTATGGCCGCCCTCTGTTCCCTCCATGAATTCTCGACCGCTGGTGTCCACCATGGTGGTTGGGTAAAGATTCTTGTTGTTAGTTTAGATCTTCCCTGTGACGTATGATATATCACGATGTATGGTATACATGTACAAATACAAATTGCTTTGTATATTATTCTCCAGAAGGCAATATAATGGAAGATTCTAAGTCAATGTTAATTTATGGACATTGTTATTAGCTGGTTATCGGAGCCCGGTCAAATTGACACGGAAATACACCTCACAGCTTAATTAATAAACACATGTCCGGCCATATTTGCCAAATTGGTAAAGGGTTGTCACCCCTCCCATTATTCAATTTGGTAAATGGAAATTTCACGAATTTCCGTCTACATCGTCTTACCTTGACCACAGCAAGTGTCATAACTGTTTACTGCATCCAGTTAGGTTGTGTTGTAATTGTGTCAGAAACTACGATTCCCTGTTACCGTGAGGATAACATTGCTCCACATCTGAACATTATCAGAAACTATTAGTGTTATGTATGCCAGTCACAATTGGATGCATCTATTCACTTCATGTGATATATAATTATGCAGTATGCATAATGACGAGATGCAGTAAAATTTGCCAGGCAATAAATCATGTTTGAGGCTTCTATGTTTATGTTAAATAACATTGATGTTATAATCAACATTTAAAATGAAATCTGATACTGAATAATTGAAATATGCGAATGGAGACACCGCTCGTTCATAGGAATTACCCCATGACGTAGCTAACATTCGGTAAATTCGTTGTGGCTGAAGAGACCAGAGTTCTTCGACACATATGTAGTTGTTGATATTTTTAGACAAACCGTTTGCATTTATCATCTTTGCTCTAAACAAGGGGTTAACTGTTTAAACTATACCATACTGTCATAAGATCCCAGGAAATCCTATGCTCTACCCGTACTGTTGATAATTACATAAAATAAATAGAAAGTTAATTTCCCTAGACTAACTTTCTCATTTTCAGAGAAACGTTTACACAATGTTAAGACCTAGGGAAATGTAATACAATAATTAGAGATGGGTGGAATAGGAGGATAGTTTAGACAGACACATATAGCAAAATCAGAATCATAGGTATGATAGACCAATCACGTCACAAGTTCGCCGCTCGTTTGGTGACTCAACACAAGAGTATTGTGAAATTATAATTATACAGTTTTAATTTTCTTTTTTAAATAATTACAAGAGTTTTGGAATAACTGTTGAAGAATTGAAGTTTCTGTGAGAAGCAAATGTCTGATTAAAATTGTTGTTGTCAGGGTGTTGTGGAATTCGTCAATAGAAGGTGTATCAAGTTGAATAATGCATGTGAATGTCTGTAGGTGTTTGAACTCTGAAGTAACTGGAAAACAGAGTGTAGGTCTTCAGCTTAGAATGACTAGACACACGTAGATGGACGAAAGTGTGTCTTTAACACACGGCACAGTCAACAACACAGCAACTTGGGTTTTATCTTGTTTCAAACTAAGGATTCTGACAACTCTCGTTCCCGGCCAATTGATCAATTGTTGATAGATGAATAAAGATGAATACAGTAGTAACTGTAGAAAATGGGGGATACTGCAATAAACAAAAGCAAAACCGGATGAGTATTTCCAGTCATACCCAGATATTCATCCTTACTACTCATTATCTTCGTTTATCCAATTTAAGGCATTCTTCTGATAGCAAAGAACAGATCAGCAGACTATCTGCCACAATCAGGTCCCATTCTTCCTGATAAGAGATAATTTTCCCAGAATTATCCTTGACAAAAAGCCATTGGCCTTCGATGGGAATCCTACATAGAATAGAAAGAGTGATACGAATTCATCCTTCTGTATGAACCAGCCCTTATAGTATGTTGTACTAAAATAAGGACAATATATACCAAAGTAACCCAATGAAACAGCATTTATAGACAGCTGCGAGTTATGATATGCCACAGGATGATGAGCAGATGAATGTAACTAAACTACTCTAGAAAGAAGTCAATCGATTTCTATTCGCCCGTAGAGTTAGATTTCAACTGAATTCTTACGACAGTCTACCTCTTCTAATCTTCTGGATCCGAAAGAGCCCAAGACTACTAATGGAACAGGATATAGGAAGATATGTGTTCATTTTTCCACCCGGTCTAACTGACGTTTGATATATAAGGATTGAAATGAAATTACAGCACTTTCATTTATTAGTTTATTCACATGAAGAAGGATTATCGTTTCAGTCTGGCTGGCCACCTAGGATGATAACATTGCTAAGAAAACAAAACTCCTCATTGCAAACTAGTCTGTCTTCCAAATAAATCATTTTCTAGTATTTAATAGAATACACAGTCGATCTGTTCTCTTCCATCACCGAATAGAAATTGGCGACGATTAGTAAACTAACGTGCTACATTTACGTCACTCTTAACCGTGCAGTCGATTTCCGTGACAAAGAGTACACCAGAGATTCCTTACCCTAGGAAGATGCACACTTGTGGAAAGAAATACTTACCAGAACAGGATAGGAACATCACTATAATAATTATAATATATATATACATAAATATCAATATGGTTTATTATTAATCACCAAAGAATATCATTATTATCCGTTGCAGGCGAAGGTCCAGCAGAAATTACAGCGTGAATGTTATTCAGCAGACTCGAGAATAGCTTATTCCGTGCTAGATCCGAAACTTTCTTTAAGGACTTAATTCGCAATTCGCAAATGTACAATCATTGTCGTGTGTTCACAATTTGCGCTCTTTTTATTTCTTTATTATTTATATCTTGCTCGAATTCTGTATGGTGTCATTAGGATCTGTAATGTTTATTATTATTTCTATAAATAATTGATGTTTTAATTGTGTATTTTTGTCTTTACATAAATTATTGTAATCATAATGTGAATCCCCACATTCTCCGTATTTTCCCTATGTCATATCCTGTAGGCTATATACTTTTTATTGTGTAATCGTGTACTCTGTGTTCACTTTCAGCAAAAACTCCAGCGAGCGACCTTGGTACAACGAAACGGACACGAACGAAAGAAATGACAAGGCCCGAAAGGGCTACGAGGCTCTGATGACCGTGACCCTGAGAAAGCCAACCAACAAAACTTACAAAGATTTCTCGAGGGACGTCAAAACTAAAGCCAAAAAGCTGTACAACTTCACATACGGAGAAGATGAGGTTGGTTATAGACAAATGTTAGTTTATTCAGCCACCATCTAAACAGAATGTAGACTATACATGCACATTTCCAGCGTCATTAGCAACGTAAACACAAATACATGCAAAGGGATCTTGAATATACACAACATTGCAGACAAGATGCATTTCCTTCATTTCAATACTGTTTGTCTTATCTTATCAATAAGTCAATCATACAATCAGTCAAGCAGTCTATCTATCTATCTGTCTGTCTGTCTGTCTGTCTGTCTGTGTCTGTCTGTCTCTGTCTGTCTGTCTGTCTGTAACCGCATAGAGATGATAGAGATATAGCACAACGCTGACTGTCAACGGGCCATAGAAAACGAGAATAATAAAAAGAAGACGAAGATAACTTCATCCTATCTCCACGGCAAACAAGAAAAGAAAAGATTTAAGTCATCAGAAGAAATGCCGGACTTTAGCGGGGAACTATGCATTCATGCACATTCCAAACAACGAATCAATGAGCTGGGCTGGACCAGCATTAATGAATAGAACAAACGCTGACTAACATCACATGAACAACAGAGACTAAACATAACACATCATTAACAACTATAATCTTAAACATATTTAAGGAATGAATCTCATGGTCTAAAGGTAAATGGACACCCAGGCACAACACATGATCGATGTATAAAGTATAGCAAACCTATGTTCCCACAATGAGGGTCACTGCTGCCTAACGTCCATGATCACGTGACCGAGTATCCCTTCCACAGATCATTAAGAACATAAATAACAAAAGAATGTCAGGGCTAACAAAATTTTAACAACACGGACGGACTCTCTATTGACCCCAAACCAGAGCCTGGTGGTTAATGTCTATAGAAAATGGAATTCAAAAATCCCACAGTAAGGATAACTGCAGCCTGGCATTACCAACAGTGAGTGGTCTCTTTTTGATAAGGAGATCTCAGTCCAGCCGAGTATGTGGGTGGCTTCAGTACTCACCCGGGACACTCACATCCACAAGCTAACTGGGGCAAGCGCAAGAAAAAGCCTCAACCTAACCAAAAACATAATTACAGTCGTGGTCATGGGAACAAGCATTAGTGGGAAAAACTCAAACAACCAGTCGAGCAGAAAATAAAACCTGCAACCCTAACCACACAGGCATAAATTAAGCTATGGACAGCTCGACAATTGGGTCAGTTGGGTGATGAGGAAAAATGGAGGAAAAGGTAAATGTTCCCTCCTCATGACTATGACTGGGGAATCACATCCTCAAACAAAACAGTGCATTGATGGTCCTGCAAGCCATCTTGTGTGAGTTGATATGCCCGCCTTCCGCGAAGGCTGCAACCGAACTGAACTGCGATTGCAAATAGTGCGCCAATATTGGCTGGGGAAATCTCCCAGCATACACAAGCTATGCAACGAATTCTGCATCAGACTGGTATCCCGTAGAGTCGTGTCACCAGGCTGTTTCATCCCCACATCCAAGAGTTGAGCGGTCCCACGCCCAAGACAAAACCTACACCCTTGGGGAGATTGGGGTAAATCCCTTGGTACAATGACTCATCATTTTTCATTTGTGTGAAAAAGGCCAAAACTTCCTTTTGGGTAATTTTAATGAGCAATACTGTTTATATTGTTGAAAACAAGTGGTGTTTGTTTGATGATTCAGTAAATTAAACATGATTAGCAGTAGAGGAGTATAGAAAACACCTTATAAGAGCACTGTTTTCATCATTTTTACCTCTTTTTGTCCAATTATTTTACAAATTATATTATTATTTTTATTATATTTACAACCTATAGCAATAATTCCAATACCTACATATTCCTTGTGCAATCCCCTTTATTTTGATATATAATACAACAATTCTGCTACAATTTTAACTATTTTCATAACATTATTGTGACAGACCCCAACTTCCAGTTTTCTGCCATTATTTGTTTTCAGTTTTTGTGAAAAAGACATGGTTCAGAATATGCACCAGAACTTCCTTTTGGGTTATTTTAATTAGCAATACTGTTTATATTCTTGAAGACAAGTGGTGTTTGTTTGATTATTCAGTAAATTAAACATGATTAGCAGTAGAGGAGTGTAGAAAACACCTTATAAGTGCAATTTTTAAAATAATTTTTACCTCTTTAATTTCAGTTGTTATTATTAAACCTCTCATTATTGTCATAATATTTGTAACCTATCAATTAATTATTACCACTGTCATGTTCCTTGTGCAAACCTCTTTAATTTCATATATAATACAATATATCTGCTACCATTTTAACCATTTTAAAAGCATTATTGTAATACACCCCTACTTCCAGTTTTCTGCCATGAATTTCTGTTTGGTCAGGACCCAATTTTTGTTTGGTAGTGAAACAGTTAATAACCACACGCTATACTCAATCAGTTGCCGTACTAAGTGTTATGTCTTAGGAAAAATAAAACCCAGATATTTTGGGCTGGTAGAATGATTAGCTATAGCTGCACCACGTGAGAAATCTACCTGTCAACAAGCTCATCTCTCTCCAGTTAGACAGATGACTCATTCATCTGCTGAGTTAGCTGCATAACGGGGTTTTCCCCGTTACCCTAGAATATGCCTGTAAATGGGTCACTTTTGTGTGGGGGTAGAATAATAAAGACAGTTAAAGATAATCCCAAAGCAGACGCCGTGTATGTGTAAAGAGTTACTTCTCCACATCTGGTATACCACAATATATTATTTGATCTGGCAACCTTTCCTCGTCACCAGTCCTTCCCATACAATTCTCAACAGTAACATTCTAATTAGTCTGCTACCTATTATACAGGTTAATGAAACTAGACCATTATATACAACAATAAGAAATAGACAAACATCTTTCTTCGGTCAAGCGATGAGAAGAGAGGCATTGGAGAACATCGTGACAAATGGAAAGATCGAGGGGAAAAGAGGCAGAGGCAGACCAAGAGAAATAATGCTGGATGTATTGAGACGGTGGCATGGGGGAATATCAGCAACAGAGTTGATCCAGAAAACCAAAGACCGAGATCTGTGGAGAGCCATGAACGTCTACGCCAGCTGGCAGGGCACTTGATGATGATGATGACCTATTATACAAGGTTGAGTCTACCAAAAGATGTACTGGTCGTTTGTGGGGGGGGGGGGGGGGGGGGTATTATTTTTCTGTTGGTGACTGAACCCGGGCAATTGTCTAGTCAGGTAGCGCACTAACCACTTGGTAGCCCTTCTGTTTATTTAAACAGCGCCTACTATGTTTGCGGATGGCCTTCTATAAAACGTGTACCTGATTACTGGAACATACTTTCCCATAAAGTATGTGTATCAATAGAATGAATCAAGCATCTTGTAAGAGACGTTTCGTACAAACTGAGGTAGGAACTGGGCATAATGAACCTGAAATAACGAATAACCTTTTCCACGTCAGACAAATACCTTAGGAAGGCTGCTACATGACAAGAAAAAAGAGCATGTCATCGCGAAATTCAGCAAGGATCAATTGTGAAGAAATTTCACTTCTATCCACACACAAAAATAGGTCTATGAAAGAACAGATAAAAAGGTTCACATTTTAAAAACGCCCTATGCTGCTATTCGCAGGCATCGGAAATGCCTGTCGTGTTTGTCGTTATTTGGCGAGCTGCATGCGGTGTTTGCGTGGTTATATTTATTTAGTGCCTGCCAAATCTAATGTCCTTTTTGAAAAGCAAATGATTGGTCTGTGTTCATCTAGACACTCAATACCACCATTCGAAGAGTGTGTGTTTTGTGAGCTGGCAGGCGACAGGAATAATACGACATTGGGAAGGCTGTTGTTTGCTTGCTCACTAGTCACTGTAACTCTTGCCATCTTCTGTTCCGCCTTGTCACGCGCTGAATTTCTCTGTGGTTATCCAGTTTCAGGTGCTGGTATTATATAACCCAAACTAAACTTAACGAAAATAGATAAAACGGTATTGCTAAGCCATAGATAGCAATCAAAAACACAGACCTTGTTGACATTTAAACATATGACAATGGGTTTTGAGTATTTCAGTTGGAAGAATAAATTACGCTACTTCATTATATGTTGAATGTTAATCTGTGGTATACACCTGACGAGATACAGTGAGATATGCCAAGCAATCTCATCTCATCATATCATGTTCCTATTGTACCTTGCGGTGTCGAGGTGAAGTATAACCAGCGGGGGAGTGCCCGCTTATGGGCTTCATGTATCTATATTCTGTAATTCTCTGCGTCTATCGTTTACGGGGTCCGCCTCTTCTTCTGCTTCCATCTGGTCTGAACATCATTGCTTGTTGTGGTACACTGTTAGTTGGTAACCTATATGCATGACCAAACCATTTGACTTGCTGCCTTCAAATACAACCTAGCGCAACTAAAAAAAACCCACTTTAGTCCTGATTTCTTAATTTATGATCTCATCTTTTCTTGGAAAAAAAATTGAGTATTCTTCTCAGAAATCTCATTTTCTGTTGTGATTTTCTTTTCTCTTTTTCTTTCATTGTCCAGGTTTGGCATTGGTTATATAGAGTTTGTAGGAAGATTGTGTTATAAGTGCTTTCTTAGCAGCTATTGATATATGTTTGTTCTTTAGTATTGGTGCCATTTGTCCAATGAGTTGGTTTGCCTTATTACATCTTTTTTTCGATCTCGTTTTCTGATTTGCCATTTCATGATATTATACTTCATAGGTACTTGAAACTCTTTACTTGTTTCAAGTGATGTTCATTTAGGTGAATTGTTGTTGTTTCTTCTTCTTTAGTTATAGTCATTACCTCTGTTTTACTTGTGCTAATTTTCATGTTATGTTCCCTACACATTTCGTTTAGACTATTCATGTGGTCTTGTAATTCAGCTTCTGATTTTGCCATTAGTGCTTGGTCGCTCGCAAACAGGAGTTCTCTAATGGTTAGATTTGCAGATGGTTCTTCTTCTGTGTTCTCGTCATTCGGTGTTCTTGCGGTCTCTGTTTCACTGGTTTCTTTATATATATTGTCTATATAGGTTATGAAGAAGAGAGGGGACGGGACACAACCTTGTCGTACTCCGGATCTTATGGTGAAGGGTTCTGAGTGTCCTCAGTTGCTCTCACTATGCATTCACTGTTGTTGTATAAGCTGCTACATAGGTTTGTTAGATGTGTACTCACTCCATACTGTTTAAGGATTTCCCACAGCTTGTTTCTATCTACTCTATCAAATGCTTTTTCTTGGTCGACAAAGGCTAAGAACAGTGTTTCATTAAATTCGATTGATTTTTTTTTTTCTATTAGTTGTCTAAGAGCAAAATTTATCGTCTGTGCATCCTTTGTTTTACCTAAATCCAGGTTGTGCTTCGCTTAGATGGAGTTCTATGGTAGTTCGTAATCTTTTCTCAAGAATTTTGCAAAATATTTTCCCAATATGACTCAAAAGGGAAATGTCTCTGTATTGTGTGCAGTCTCTTTTGCTGCCATTGTTTTTCCAAATTAGGATAATTATAGCGTTTCCCCAATATCGTGGTGTCTGTTGTTCTACCCAACCATTGTTGAGCAGTCTATGTAGCAATGCTGTTCCTACTTCTAAAAAGATGCCTTCAATAACATTCGGAGAGTTGTGCAGCAGAAAATTTGGCACATGTCGGACTCCTGGCTGGGCAACAAAGCTGATGAAATTCAAGGCTTTGCAGACAGACATAATATGAAAAACTTCTATGACTCACCGAAAGCGGTCTATGGTTCTACTATCACCAGGCATAATTCCCCTGCTCGGTGCAGATGGGGGAACATTGGTCACTGATGAAAAAGAAATCCTTCAGCGCTGGGCAGAGCATTTCAGCAACATCTTAAATGCAACTTCCTTCTTCGATGATGAAACCATCAACTGCCTTCCTCAAGTTCCCACTAATGATACACTTGATGACCTGCCAACCATAGTGGAACAAAACAAAGCCATCCAGCAACTTTCCAGTGGAAAGGCGCCTAGTCCTGACTCCATCCCAGCAGAGATATACAAGGCAGGTGGGCCGGTCCTGATAGAGCAGTTTCACCAAGTCTTTACAAACATATGGGTGAACGAGATCATGCCACAAGATTTCAAGGACGCGACAATAGTCCACCTTTACAAACGTAAAGGAAACCGCCAATCCTGTGGCAACCACCGAGGCATTTGAGCAAGGAGGTATCTCCTTGCTCTCAATCGCAGGGAAGATACTCTTCTCACTAGCCTCATGGGCCATCTCGATCAAGGTCTTCTTCCTGAGAGTCAATGTGGCTTCAGACAAAAAAACAAGGAACTGTTGACTTGATTTTCGCTGCAAGGCAGCAGCAAGAGAAGTGCCAGGAACAGAACTCTAAAATGTTCTCCACTTTCATTTACCTTACCAAGGCTTTTGATATAGTCAGCAGAGAAGGACTGTGGAAGATTATCGCTAAATATGGCTGTCCACAAAAGTTTGCCAAATAGTGCGGCTATTTCATGATGGTATGCAGGCAAGAGTACAGGAAAATGGTGAACTGTCTGAGCCCTTTCCTGTCACCAGTGGAATGAAGCAAGGATGTGTCAGGGCACCAACACTGTTCAGCCTCATGTTTTCAGCTATGCCGACGAATGCCTTCGAGAACAATGACATTGGAATAGACATCAGCCACCGCATGGATGGAAAGTTGTTCAATCTCAGAAGGCTGAAAGCCAAAGCCAAAACCAAAACTAACAGCGACACCGTCAGAGAACTGCTGTTTGCTGATGATTGCGCTCTATATGCCAACTCAGAGGCAGACATGCAACACAATGTTTCGGCTTTCTCATATACCTGTGCCAACTTTGGGCTCAATATCAACTTGGAGAAGACAGTAGTTATGTACCAGCCAGCTCCAGGGAATAATCACACCGTGCCGAATATCAAGGTGAACGGTCATAGACTAAGTGTTGTGGACAAATTCACCCATCTTGGCAGCACTGTGTCACAAGCTGCCACAATTGATGACGAAGTGAATGCAAGAATCTCCAAGGCCAGCGCGGCCTTTGGCAGACTGTACAAGAATGTATGGGACAGAAATGGAATAAGCCTGCAAACAAAGCTGAAAGTCTATAAAGCACTTGTATTATCCACACCGCTGTATGCTTGTGAAACATGGACTGTTTATCACAGACATGCTAGGAAATTAAACCACTTCCACAGTCTGCCTTAGGAAGCTATTGAAGATTAAATGGCAACACAAGATCCCAGACACTGAAGTTCTAGAAAGAGCGTTCATGTCCAGTATCCACACTCTACTAATGAAAAATCATATTCGCTGGGCTGGTCACTTAACTCGTATGCCAGATCACAGGCTCTGTAAACAATTTTTTTTTACGGTGAGCTGCGTTGTGGTAAACGCTCCCAAGGCGGCCAGATGAAACGCTTTAAAGACACTCTGAAAATCTCACTGAGACTGCTGCTAAAGGCCGTAATTCGTGGCGTACATCATTACATAAGAGTACAGTCACTTGCGAAGCAGCCAGGACTGCAAGAGCTGTGAAGAAAACGCTGGACAGAATAATGAATGGTCATCATCAGTCTCGATGGACAAACAACACATTTAAAATGCTTGATTTGAACATCTCTCATTCTTCTTCAACTTTTTTCTTTTACAAAGATTTCAGTTAGTCCTTTCTCATAATTTTCCCTCACTACCTCGTCTTCGGGCGCTGGAACGCAAATTATTCCTCCCCACGACGCTTGACGGCAGAAGTGGAAGATGATGATGATGATGATGATGACCTCGTCTTTGAGGTTTAGTAAGTTTACTGATTAGCATGGCATGTATTTTCCTGGTGTTTGCTTTCTTCTTCTGATGGTTCTTATTGTGGCAACGTCTGCTTTGTGGTCTGTGTTTATACTTAAGTTGTACACTGCCCTTGCATCTAATATATTTCTCTTTGTATTGTTTCTTGTTAATATAAAATCAATTTGGCTTTTAGTATCTAGATCGCTCCATTTATGCCTGGTGTATATTTGTGAGCCTTTGTGTTTATAAAATGTGTTTATTATATAGAGGTCGTGTTGGCTGCATAGCTCTATCAGTCTACTTCCGTTATCATTTCTTTAATTATGTTGGTCTCCAAATGCTCCAGGATGTTTTTCTATGCCCGTTCTGTTATGTCCTACTATTGCATTGAATTCTCCCATAACTATAATGTTGTCCTGCTTATCTATTTTATTTAGCACATCATAGATGTCTTCGTAGAATCCCTCGCATTCTTGCTCATTTGTGTTTGTATTACATGGTGCGTATTTCTGTACATATGTTGCATTTCTTTGTTCTTTTATTCTCAATGTTATAATTTTTTCTGATATATATTTTATTTCTAGTATTCCTCTTGCTAGCCGAAGTTCAATGACTATTCCCACACCGTGTCTTGCCCTCTCTTGCTATTTCACTCCAGAGTAGACACACGTGTAACTTTGGTGGATCTCCTTGCATCCTTTCCCCTTTATTCTGGTGTCCGCTATTCCCATCAGTCCTTATTTCCTCTCTTCCATTGTTTTTATAAGTTTTTCTTCTTTACTTTTAAAACCGCAGACGTTCATTGTGCCTATGTTTTGAATTGCTGATCTATCTCGTAGTCCATTAACATTGCCGGACCTATATCCATTTGAGTCAGTCCGTTTATACTTCTTAGTTTCTCTACGAGCAGCATGAGGATCCTCTGCCGGAGGTCTACGATAAAAATCTGTCCATATGGAGTCCATCCCCAATGGCGAGCGATAGCCCCGTTAGCCCATGACCTCGTGGTCATGGTTTCCCGGTCTACACCACGTGGAGGTGGGGTATGACTTGTGTGGTCTGTGGGTCATCAGCAGGCTACTAATTTTCATTTTTCGCCCCTCCTGGGAGAGGCTAGCCGATCCTAATCCTGCAGGCTGCAGGGCCAGGCGCAGTCTACAGGGCCAGGCGAAGTCTACACCTTGTAGCCAAGCAAATAATTTTGTATAATTAATAATATATATTGTCAAGGTCATATAGGGGACAGAGAAGAGGACGCTGACATACACATATTTTTTTTCTCTACGGGTTACAGTTAATGTACAAACAAAGAATGTGGGATAGATCAGGTATTATGTCCAGATTAAGGAAGGGTTATCTACCTCTACCTAAGCTTAGCAGCCGCGGTGGCATAGTGGTTAGTGTGTGGCCTGCTAGGACACTTGTCTGAGTTCATTCCCAGGCAGATGTTTATTTGTGTATTGGTTTTTTCCCCCGACCAGTGTGGCTCTGGGGTAGATCCAGCCTTATAAAATGGGTATCACCTGGGAAGAAAAGACTACGAGGAAGTGAACAAGCTACCCCCACCACAGAAGTCGTGGCCTAGAATATGTGAAAACTGAATGTTGACACGCCAACGACAGTATCTGCTTTTGGACTACCTGCAACTTGTCCATAACTCTAGCACGAAGGAGCGTCAGATTAGTCATCCATTTGATGAAGACAGAGTGGCGAAGATAATGGGAAGATGACATGAGATAATAAGTTTATATGACTTCATTACAAAGTTTGCAGAGTAAACACTGTTGCTGGGAAGCGGCTTTAGGTGTAAATACAATAACTCAAAACACAAGACGCGTTTGGTTTACGTCTTGACCAGCTGCAGTGACATTTGCCACTGAACACGTTATATAACGTATTATTGATGCCTTCTTCTTTGTTTGAATTCACTAAGGAGGTACATTGGTTTGTATTGTGCTGTTCGACAGTGCTATGTGTCTTCTGTTGCCAGATAGGGTGAAGAGGGACAATTTTCTGCTTCAAGTAACATATGCAGTCACACACATAGTGAGGGTAGCCAAATATGTGAATATGATGTTGTTGTTTTTTTTAAATGTCACTTACATTGCACGTGCACTATATCTGGCAGACGACGAAATTCGTAGATGCTATCCTGATGTGGACAAGCTTGTTGTTTCTGATGTTAAAAAAAAATAATATATTAATCAAAGCTCCACTACGACTGCAGATATTCAAGGGAACTCGCTTCATCAGAGCTTCTAGGGCCGGAAATACTTCTCCCGCGTGGGGTAAACTGGCTCCAGGCGGTGTTTAATCACTGCATGAACTTCAGGGAAATGAAGCTAGATGCTAGTAACAAAGATGTCAAGTTGATGCTGTCTGGATACCCAGATTTGATCAAGTCCAACTTCAGCATCTTAGCAACAACAATCACTCAACTTGAAACAACAGATGTACTGCTACGTCGAGGACTTTCATTTGTGAGATAAGTTGTGCCTGGGTTAAATGTAGCCTATGGCATAATACGTCACAATATGTTTGCAAAGCTACAAAGTGTATTCTGTCAAAGTAAGGTACAGTAAGCAATCTGCAAGATTATTGATTGTTTTAGTGGTAAGCGGGTAACATTCTATGAAAACTCTTGAACTTTGTAGCAAAGAAGATTTTTAATTTAGACCAATGACTTTCTCGAAAGGCAATGTCCCCTTATAAAGCCATGCTAAGTGCCAAACGGCGTGATACTGACAACTGTACTCAACGAGTACCGATTGACTATAAACAATGTGGGTCTAGCACCATGTGCCCAGTGCTTGGTAAGGTATGAACAACGGTTCTTTACTTCACTTTACCAGGTGACAACAGGAGCTGTTGTTTGAACGTTTCAATATGTATGCAATTATTTTGTGTAGTTTTGATAGCGGTAGTGACGATTAAACATAAAGCGCCATGTGTGCCTTATTTTATGAAACCAATCGGCATGGAAGCAATTATGTAGCAGTACACGAGGGATTTGATTGATTGACTGATTGATTGATTTAGGAACCGACATCACAGCATTCGGGACATTCCCATAAGCGCCCCGTCCCCATCCTCAGCAGCCAGCGAAGAGTTCCAACACTAATAGTTCCAGTAGCAATCTGATTATATGTCCGTCTCGCCTTTCCTCTGAGCGTCGAGCGTCGGCCAGATCCCCTCGTCACACCTCGCTGTCTCATTCTTACCAGACTATGGTGATCCATTTGCTCCTCCGAGGTGTACACGTGCTCCCACAAGGCCGCAACCACGTCTGCCTTGTCATGCATCAATACTCCACTAAGTTTTGCCGAGCCAGCCAATCTGTCCGCCTGTTCATTCCCCAGCCCACCGGCATGCCCAGGAGAAAAGATCCAGGTGATGCTTGCTACCCGTGACCTCCGAAGCGAAGCAAGCCACTCTGCACGAAGCTTGCCTGTCCTCACCCTTCTCAGCATGCTTTCTGAGTCAATTACAATCACAATGTGTGTATGTATCGTGTTTTCTATCCAGCGGAAAGCTGCACTGACCGCCTCCACCTCCATTCTTAAGCTAGATGTAGTGTCATCATACGCCAGGCTCTCCTGCACCAAACGCCGACTATTAGTTTTTGCCAAGAACCCCCAGGCACTTCTCCTACCTCTCAACACCGACCCATCCGTGTAGATAATCACATCACCCGGGTGAGAATTTTCCTGAATTAGTTGCTGAATTTCCACTTCCGTGGCCCCTGCTGGCCACTCCCTGCACTCCCTGCTCAATGTGATTATAACTCTGCACAAGTCTGACTGCACGGCTGGCACTCTGACCCACTCCTCTCCTCGCCTGATGTTCTCCAAGGGGCACACCTGTCTTATCGTATCCTCCGCCTGAGCCATCCATGATTTCCCTCTTATCAGTCTCTGACCCTTAACTACGTCCAGCACCTCATGCAACGGATGATCTGTGTCTGCAGCTACTCTGAGGTATGCCTTCGCTTGCATCACCTTGTGCCTACCAGCAACAGTAGGCTACACGAGGGTAAATGACGTAACTTTCTTGGAGCAAGATGGCGGGACATTTTTTCGTCACTTAGAACGGAACGCGTGTTTGCCTACATGTTTGTAGTTTAAGTGTGTTTTTCGTGGTGGAATGGAGTTCGGACCGTGCAACGGAGTTCGTGCACGCGCGCCCGGACTCCCTTCAACATATCATCTGCGCCCGGTGGCGATATTTAAGCCAAACACGACAACCAGGCGACGAACGGCAAGGACACAGCGTGGGAAAAGAGCAGGCACACGCAGAAAGCGGTTAAAGTGTGACAGATTAGGCATCAGACACGTTCGGGTACTGTACTGGAACTGTGCATCATTTAGTAAACGCCGACCCATTCTCGAAAAACTACTGTACGGAAACGATATTGTGGTCTTACAAGAAACACAGCTCGGCGACGGAACAGTCAATGTCGCGGGGTTTCAGGGCTTCTATAACAGGCGGCACCTCGGACAGGCCATTCTGGTCCGCGACAACATACTGGTGTCTGAGATCGATATGTCCTCCTGGAACAGTGATGCCCTGCAAGTGCAGGCATTAAGAATAATGATGCCAGTGCAGCTTGTAATCGTGAACGTTTATGCGCGAAATGGGAAGGTCGACGTGCGACAATGGCAGAGTTTGTTCGATATGGGTGAAAGGCATATAATCTACTGTGGGGACTTCAATGCCAGAAGTAGTCAATGGGGGAATAGCATCACTAATAGACAGGGAGAAGTTCTGGAGGACGCCGTGGCATCTGCTGTCCTAGTCTGTCTGAATGATGGGAAGGTCACTAGGATGGCCACTCGACCAGGTGATTCTGACAGCATCATTGACTTGGCCCTGGCGTCGACCACCATCGCACCAAGGTGCTGGTTGGGCACACTGGGATACCACGACAGTGACCACTACCCTTGTGTCATCCTGATCAAGAAAGACAGAGCCATGAGTCAAGGAAACATGACAAATTCCTTCCCGTCTGACAACACTGGTCAAGACGCCATAAGCAAGGTCAGAAGGAGAAAACTAACTTCCTCCCGCAGGAGACAAGAAAGATGGTTGCAACCACCACTGGTGGAATGGAGAGGTCGAAAAGGCATGGCTGGGAAAGAAGCAAGCTGTCAAAGACTGGCAAAAAGCAAGAAAGGCTAACATGCCACAGAGTGAGTTGGCGAACCTGAAGGGGACGATAACCTTATTCAAATCCTGCGCCAAACAGGCCAAGGCCGAGAAATGGGGGAGTTCTGCATGAAGGTGTGCTCCGAGCGATCTCTTACCACATTCTGGCGCCTCCGTAAGAGCATGAACGGTGCTGCACAACGTAGGGGTATTCCAGACTTTCAAGGCACAGACCTCACATGCAAAAAGTGGGATGCAGATAAAGGTAAGGCCCTTCTTGCACTCTACATAGAGCAGACTGACCAGAAAGATGAGCCTGCCAGACAGAGGACCACAACGACACTCTCTTCAGTTGTGCGATAGGGGTCGGGACAGACGAAGAATACATAATCACAGCTGAGACAATACGTGCGATGCTCAAGAAATCACCTAACACCGCCCCAGGCCCAGACAGCATCTGATATCGTGACCTACTGGTGATAGTCCGATGATGACATGGAAGATTGATTGATTGATTGATTGATGATTGATTGATTTAGGAACCGACATCACAGCATTCGGGACATTCCCATAAGCGCTCCGTCCCCATCCTCAGCAGCCAGCGAAGAGTCCAACACTAATAGTTCCAGTAGCAATCTGATTATATGTCCGTCTCGGTTTTCCTCCGAGCGTTGAGCGTCGGCCAGATCCCCTCGTCACACCTCGCTGTCTCATTCTTACCAGACTATGGTGATCCATCTGCCCCTCCGAGGTGTACACGTCATCTGGGTCATTCTGGGATGCACCAGAGACACTCCAGTAGTGTGTATGCGTTACATCCTTGGTCTGCCTACTGTTGCTAGTAGGCACAAGGTGATGCAAGTGAAGGCATACCTCAGAGTAGCTGCAGACACAGATCACCCGTTGCATGAGGCCCTGGACGTAGTTAAGGGTCAGAGACTGATAAGAGGGAAATCATGGATGGCTCAGGCGGAGGATACGATCAGACAGGTGTGCCCCTTGGAGAACATCAGGCGAGGAGAGGAATGGGTCAGAGTGCCAGCCGTGCAGTCAGACTTGTGCAGAGTTGTAATAACATTGAACCGGGAGTGCAGGGAGTGGCCAGCAGGGGCCACGGAAGTGGAAATTCAGCAACTAATTCAGGAAAATTCTCGCCCGGGTGATGTGATTATCTACACGGATGGGTCAGTGTTGAGAGGTAGGAAAAGTGCCTGGGGGTTCTTGGCAAAAACTAATGGTCGGCGTTTGGTGCAGGAGAGCCTGGCATATGATAACACTACATCTAGCTTAAGAATGGAGGTGGAGGCGGTCAGTGCAGCTTTCCGCTGGATAGAAAACACGATACATGCACACATTGTGATTGTAACTGACTCAGAAAGCATGCTGAGAAGGGTGAGAACAGGCAAGCTTCGTGCAGAGTGGCTTGCTTCGCTTCGGAGGTCACGGGTAGTAAGCATCACCTGGATCTTTTCTCCTGGGCATGCCGGTGTGCTGGGGAATGAACAGGCGGACAGATTGGCTGGCTCGGCAAAACTTGGTGGAATATTGATGCATGACAAGGCAGACGTGATTGCGGCCTTGTGGGAGCACGTGTACATGGAAGAACTGACCAGAGAATTCAACACCAGTATCCAGAGGGGTCAGATCAAAGAGGAATGGCTACACAGCTACTTGCTGCCGCTGCCAAAACCGAACAAAGTCCATTCCAAGATAAGCGGCTACAGAATCATTACGATGCAGAACATTGCTGGCAAGCTACTGGAGAAAATTGTAGCACATAGACTTGCTTGTGACTTGGAACAACTCGGCTGCTTCCCGCCCACACTTAGAGGATACAGACGTAACAAAGAGTCATGGCTGAATGCGGCAGTCTTTGCTCAAGATGTTTACGAAGGATTTCTTCAGGTCAGAGAAGAGACATGTGCTGCCGCTATAGACTTAGTGGACGCATACAATAAAGTATCCTTCGAGCACTTGATGCAAGCCCTCCTCAGACTGAAAGTGTCCCCTTACCTTGTACGATGGATAGTTGCAGTCCTGCTCCAAATGAAGGTGGTGCTAAGATGTGGGAGTTGGTCTTCTGAGCCGATATGTCTAGGATTGCCGCAGGGTTCACCACTGTCACCAGTACTATATGTGTATACGGTGCCGATCACTGAACAACAGTTGGACGGGAGAGGTAGGACTATGTCATTTGCTGATGACATTCTCGTGTATCGACAGGGTCGAGATAGACAGGTGGTTGCCAATGATATTCAAGGCGAACTAGATCGAATTAGCTCATGGTGTGCGGATGCCAATGCCATTGTCAACCCTGCAAAGGCATCAGTTGCATGGTTCTCCCTAAACAATCATATTGTGAACACAGACCTGCAAGCAGTGAGAATGGATGGGAGCATTTTGAGTAGAAACCAGTCGATGACATATCTTGGAGTGAGGCTTGATCGTAGCCTGTCTTTCAGAGATCATGTCGATTATGTCATAACGAAAGCTCGAAAAGGTTTGTCGGCAATAAGAGTCATGGCGACTACCAATATCAAGCAAAGACTGCTAATACTTCTGTTCCAAGGACTGGTGCTTTCACCCATCGAGTATGCCCTGGCCATCCTTACTGTCAGCCATACACAGATTGGAAGACTTGAAAAGGTACAAAACGAGGCCATGCGCATCATTTTGGGCTGCACGAGAGACACCAGCTGTGTAGCGATGAGATACCTCCTTGACTTCCCGACAATGAACCACAGGATCAAGATCTGGAGAGCTCGTGCATACTTGAAAATAAGTGCGGATGAGCAGCACCTTCTGCATGAAGATATATTCAGAGAAAAGGGCAACAGGCTAAAGAGGGGCAAATCATGGATGGGTCGGGCGGAGGATATCATCAGACAGGTCTGCAGTCCTACCAATATCAACCCCGGCAAGGAATGGGTGCCTGTGCCTCCAGCTTTTAAGTGCACCTTCTCCTGCATTATCACACTTGACAGACGGTGCAGAGAACAGAATCCTGTCACTGTCAATGCAGAGGTCAACGCGCTCATCAATGAACACGCAGACAACCCCCAAGTGCTCATCTATACAGATGGATCTGTTGTAAAGAAGCAGAGAAGTGCATGGGCATTTACAGCCCGTTCAGCGGGCCGAACCGTCCAAGAATCCAGTGGTGCCCACACTATGCCCACAAGCAGCATGACGATGGAGGTGATGGCAGTAACACAGGCTTTCCTATGGCTAGAATCACAGCATTATACCAACGTGTGTGTACTAAGTGGTTCAATGAGCATGATTCGGAAGGTCGAAGCTGGATCTGTACGTAGACAGTGGACTGAGTCGCTGAGGAAGTCTGTTGTCCGTAAAGTCACCTTCATCTTTGTCCCGGGACATGCGGGAGTCGAGGGAAATGAACGAGCTGATAAACTGGCTGGCTCTGCACCCCCTGCAGATGGCCAGCCCATGGATCGTGCCGATGTTATTAACGTCCTTAAAGACACGTCGAGAACAGAAGACTTTGACGTCAGTGAATCCACATCGCTGTCCAGGATGAAAGACTTGGGAGTAAGAATTGGCACGGCCAGACACGAGAGGTACATCGGGAAAACGAGGTGCCTCGTTAACCAACACAGAACTGGCACTATTAGCCACCGAATGCTGATGCTTTTGCTGGGGGGAGGATCTGAGCACCTATGGACCTGTCCGGAGTACAGTGAAGATATCCCAACTGATAACTGATGACTGATAACTGATAACACGAGGGTAAGTTAATAAGTAAGTCACAAATGGCTATAGAAAAATAACTAAATATGATAAGAACTTGAAACCCGTTTATTTGTATACATACATTGTCCGTTTATTTCTCAAAATAATTTCCGCTAACATTGTTGCACTTATCCCATCGTTTTATCAGTCCTCCCACACCGGCTGCATTGAACTGCGTGCTTTGGTTTTATTTACCGGCCATCCCACAGAACTGTGTGACTTACTTATTGACTCGCCCTCGTAACTTTTTCTACCCAGCTATGCACCGCTTTACGGGACAACATTTGTCAGCATAAACACTGACAACCCACCTTGGCAGGAGACATTTCGCCAATGACACCGAAGTTGAATGTGAAGTGAAAACGTGGTTTAGAAAACAGAGCACGCAGTTCTATGCAGCTGGTTTGGGAAGACTGATAAAACGATGGCATAAGTGCATCAAAGTTGGTGGAATTATGTTGAGAAATAACGGGATAATGTATGTATCAAAATAAACTGGTTTCAAGTTGTTATCATATTTAGTTATTTTTCTACAGCCATGTGTGACTTACTTATTAACTTACCCTCGCTAAAGTTCAAAAAAAGATGTAACTGAATAACAGAAATAATGATTTTTTAAAAATGTTTGCATATCCTTTACAGGACATTGCTGTCAACATCAGCATCTTTCAGCTGATTGTTGATTTATTGGCAAGATTGCGCTCTGTAGTTTGCCATTGTTTTCTGAGCGGCCGGCTCACATACCCCGTAAGTTACCGACGCTATTCGAACCACTGCTGATTCTCACCGTCGTCACGTTACTTACGAGAGTATACGAGATTACGGAGAAAAGTCGCTAACCTCTAGGCCAGGAAGCCGGCAGAAGTAATGGTAGTTACGCCAAATAAAAAATACTTTCCATAAGCAACATCAAAGTGAAAAGAACCATCTTAAACAAGTTAGTATATTTGAGTATTTGAGTACTTTAAAAAAAAAACAACATATGGAAGATGTATTAATGCCACTCAATGCAGAAACATTAAATTATACGGGTTATCTTGTATACGCCTTGGGCCACATTAAGCCCATGGTGCTAGGCCCACAACTGTACAGACAGTCGGCAGTCAGGGGGTCATGTGGTTAGTATCACGGCGATGGCCTGTACATCCACAGATATTCCTGGTACCTATTGTAGGCACGGTCGACCCGGCAGCACAGGTCATTTATTTAAAATGAATCCGCCCATATGCTGATAGAATGTAGAATACCCCAAGCAAAGGCTGCATGTCAGAAGATGAAAATTATTCTCTGTCATTTATCTGTGTCAATCGGGGTGTGGATAAGACTTTTTAAGAACTAGATTCTGGCAATCCTGATTGTACGGAATCAAATCATGGACAATTACCAGACAAGTGAGGAGTTATGTAAAAGCTGCGGAGATATGATGTTACATGGACAGATAGAAAGAGTAATGAAAATAACAAAAATAAAGAGAACTGGTTACTTGCATCAGAAAACGAAACATATATTCTTTAAACACTACATGGGCAGGGAAAGTTGGAGTTTATTGTCCCAAAGGGAGAGCTGGTGGGCAAGAGAGGAAGAGGAGAACTAGAGAGAATATGCTGGATAGTTGATCATCAAGCCATGGAGGAACATCAATATCATTAAAATTACTGACAGTAGACGACACAGAACGCTGTGAACAGACATGATCACTAACGCCACACGGCATAAGCTATACGAAGAAGAAATAATGTTTCATTTTTATTCAGCTGAAATATTGCAATGAATGTTTCTTAACAGAGTAATATGTACAATTTAGTTTGAAACTAAAGTCATATTCTATAAACGTGGCCAAGTTTATGACTCAGGTTGCATCTTGATATTTGAGAATGAAGCTGTCGGATTTGTAATGTTTGTTGTTGAAGATTTCAAAGTTATAATTGAAATGTTCAGGTAATATTTTGACATTAAATGTTATATTTGGTTACTTTGTAGGATTTAAATGTCTGCATATGCTGCACGATTTTAGGCCTTAAAGGTACTTGCGCTAGTCATTACAGTCTTCTGTGGGACAAGGAAATTTAGAGATACGACACATCCTTCAAGGATAAAATGACCTACCTGTGACTTCTAGCACAGTTTAGGTTTTTAGATGCGAACAGTCATTAGAAATCTAAGCATACCTTAGTGTTTGTGCAGCCGTAGTGACGTTTTGTAGTGGACTCCCAAGTTAGATCTCCGCTGGCGCTGAATGAGACCCATTGTTATGTTAGCAACGCGTCCTGCTTGCATGGTGCCTCAAGCATATTCTGGCCATCGGTCAAATGAACGACTCAATGTCTGTTAGTCTACTTTTATATCTGTATGGCAATATAGTACGGGGAATGCAAATTTCACATTCGCAACTTGTTTGCCACATGTTTTGAACTGATGCACGTGCCACTTTAAACTGGTTCACCTGGTCAGAATAATTTGCTGTCGATTTCACCTTAAGTTCATCTTCTGGCAGTACTTCACAAGTTAGTGTTTGTTATGATCCGAGTGTATTTAGCTATTGTTTCTGTTCAGACCACGGAGGTGTTAGTGTGCTTTAAGTGCCTTTCTGTATTGATGCACAGACATTATGCGGTTGCTAATTGTTTCCTCTTGTAGCTACGTTTCGCTGTCTGTATTTCAACAGTTCACTTCGGGTATTGATACAAACTAATTATACCATCGCATCTGAAGCCTAAACAATCTGCAATGTGTTGAAATAATTAGTTAGTTAGTTAGTTAGTCTTTCCTCTTGAGCCTAAGGCGGCGCATAGGGCAGAAGTCATGGCTCTCCATGTCTGGCGGTTCGCTGCTACCTGTTGTAGATCCTGGATGTTCACTTAGCCGTTGAATGAGCCTTCTCTGATGAAGGTTCTACGCAGGGTCTCTCTTGGTCTTCCCCGTTTTCTTTTCTCTACTGGTGACCATAAAAGGGCTTGTTGGGGAGTCTTGTCTTGTCCATTCTGAGTAGATGGCCGATGTAGTTCCAACGACGGCGTTTTCTTATAAAATTGGATACAATGTCTTGCTTAGTCTCTTGTCTTATTTGCGTATTATTATTGCAAATTATTGTTTCCTATCTTATGTTCCATTGGTTGCTTCTATATTTGTAACATTTTTATCAAGCGTTAATCACATTACATCAATGTGATTTGATATGTGCACTGATTATGCTTTTTAATCATTGCCAACATCGTTATTGTGATGCTTTTTAACACCATTATAATAGTTGTATAGTACATCACAGCACGGACATTTGCTGGCAATGGCAGACATTGATCTTGAACCTTTAGTTGTACATTCCACCATTTGGTATCCTGACCATATCTTAATGCTATCTGTCAGTTTATATCTTTGATGCTCTTTTACACTTTTCCCTTCAATCTTTCCTTTCAATTATCAGCAGATCATGATATCGGTTGGTATGGCCACAGTGCCTTGTATTTCTATGTTCTCAGAAGCTGTGTGTGTGGCCTATTATTATGTATACTTGCAAATGATGACAATGAGTAATGACATGATGATGAAACAAGAGGCAGCGAAGATGTGATTTTTCAAAATAATATTGAGAATAGTGTGGACTGAGAAGGAGACACACGCTCAGATAACTGAGGGCTTCAGGCGCTAGGAGATCTATCAACAAATGATCATCTCATCTTGTTCTTCTTGTACCTTGCGGTGTCGAGGTGAAGCATAAACAGAAGAGAGCCTGTATATATGCTTCAAATTTCTAGATTTCTTTGGACACCGTCATTATTCCTCTGTCCATCGTTTACGTGGTCAGTCTGCTCTTCTAGTTTCATTCGGTTTTTACATAAATGCTTCTTGTGTATACTGATAGTTGGTAGCCTAGTTATGTAGCCAAACCATTTCACTTGCTGTTTTCTAATGAAATCCAGCGCTGCTATAACCTCATCTTTAGTCCTGATTTCTTCCTTTCTGGTTTTCTCTCCTCTTAATACGTTAAGTAATCTTCTCAGGAATCTCATTTCCGTTGTTGATATACTGATACAATTTTGTCTTCAGTTCTTTACCGCTGTCAGGCCGAAACCACGAAATAATAGGCCGATCCTTTCACTAACCTACCATCCCCATAATATTGCTGCCAAAAATACCTTCCTAAGGCACGTATCTATTCTCCAAGCAGACACCGTCACACGTGATGTATTTTCACACCCCCCCCCCCCCCGACTTGGTGGCTTACAGGCGGGATCGTAACCTCAGAGACGTGCTGGTCCATAGCAGTCAACCCCTACCTCACAATTCTCTTCCTGGCACGGTGCCTTGTCTTCCATCCCGTTCTAAGAACTGTCAATATGTCCTTCAAACCCAGAGTCTGGCTTCGCCTAAGACAATTTTCCACATCCGTGAGGGTTTCTCAAGCACGAGTCGCAACGTTATCTATGCGATCATCTGCACACGTTGTGACATGAGATATATTGGCGACATAGGTCAACGTCTTGCTGACAGGTTTAAGCAACACCTCTCTGATATCAACAGAGGTGCCCAGAAACCGGTGTCCCTACACTTCAACAGTTATAACCACCACTGTGCCGTGGCCGATATACAGACAACGGCGATCAAATCGTGCGCATCTTACGAACGTGATCGTAAGACATTGGAAAACCGTCTCATCTCCCACTCTCCCCTCACGGCCTCAATGTCCAACATAATTTCATTTAACTCCGCCCCCCCCCCCCCCATTTCCCTTTTTTCCCATCCCCGAAGTTGTATAGTCAACTAGAAAAAGGCGGTAGCATATCCTTTTCATGACGTTGCAATGAATCCCTGCATTACTTTTGCTGTTTGTGATTTCTTGGCAACTTTGTGTTCAGTAGCCAGATAATGCCTCACTAACTACATCCCTGGTGTCCGCATCATTATGATTGGTCTGCTCTAAAAATCTCTGGAGAAACGCCTCCCCTTTCTCTTTGTCTGTTGTCACGCGCACACCATCCTCTCTATAAATTGTTCCTACTGTCATAGGCCGATCTTTTCTTTGCATTTGTCTGTGCAGTTTCCAGAATTTGTGCAGTGTTTTATTATCTCCAAACTCCTTCCTGAAACATTCCCAGCCTGGAACTGACGGTGACTGAGTGCATGCCCCCGAATGAAGTTCACAGCAGAAACGACTGGTTTCAGTACACAAGAAATATCTAAGTCTTTCAGACATAGTGCTTGCTGATGTATGATGCAGTGTATGAACAGAGCGCTCGGAATTCGCAAATCTTCCAAATGAGTCCTAATCTGCCCCATCAAACCCTTTCTCACTCCAGGCATGTTTTTTCCCTCCATTAACTGTAACACCTCGAAGCTGATTCCACTGAAGGTTATAGTCTTGCAAAGCTTTTGCACTTCCATGAAAATGTCTTTTCTAGTTGATGTTCCATGCATGCTGCAAACGGATGCCAACTCTTCAGTTATCTGAAAGTCCAAATTGACACCACGAATGAACACGCGAAGTTGTGACGTACTCGAGAGCAGTAGACTCATCCAGTGCCACAGAATATCACAACAATTTCTTAGTTTTCTCGCGTATCTGTAGCACTATTTTCTAGCCAAGTTCTTCTGTTCTTCGCACAACTGAACTTGCCGAAAAGGCCTGATAGTTCCAAACAAATCGAATTTCTCAGGACACATGTCATTTGTTGCTTCCATCATACACTCATTCATAAAGTTACCATCAGGTAAACGGTATTCTTCGTTCTATCATCTTATGCACTATTTTGTAACTTGTACGAGTGACAGATTGATTTTCAGCAAACATTCTCGTGAAGAGACTTATTTGTGTTTCTAAACCACGTTCCGTGGACTCATATTTCCCAGAGCGTAACCTTCCAGAAAACTTTGAATATGTTGATGGATGCTCTGTTTCCTAGTGACGCCGAAAATTGTTCTCTTTCAAAACCGCAACACTTCCGCTGCACATTACGCAACTGGTTTTCTGGTCCTTTATTTCCACAAAGAAGTACTTTACTCCTTATTCTTCATTGAAAACGCGACACTCGGCGTCCACTTTTCTTTTCTAAGTAGCCATAATGAAGGGTGAAGTACACGGGATCTGAAAATGAAAAGGACATTGAATTAGAAGCATAATTAAAGACCTATTGAAACACAAGGAAAGCAGAGGACAAGGGGTCACTGGTGAAGCTACGGCTCACCAAAAATTCATATAAAGTTTATAGGTGCCTTTGGTAATAGAATATATCTCATAATAAGGTTAGCAATATATATATAAATAGGGCCGGCCTAAATAAACAGCCTAGAGCGGTGTTTTTCAACCGGGGTTCCGCGAGTGCAGCCAGGGGTTCCGCCGAAACAGACCGAAATCGCCTAAATGCAACATTTCTATCCATCTGGTTTATTACATAAAGTATGACAGACACTTGGATCATCAAACAGAGTTCCTTGATGCTATGTTTGCTACTTTATTGCCTCTATTCACACTTGTAGTTCACTTATTTATCACTGTCAAACAAAGAAATCCTTGTTACATACCTATACAATGGATGACTGGCAAAAAGAAGCAAATATTTCTGGAGTATGGGACCTGTGTTTATAGACGGACGCATCTGGGTAGGGAAAGCTGTTTGTGTGTGTGTGTGTGTGTGTGTGTGTGTGTGTATGTTTGTTTGTTTATGTGTGTGTGTGTGTGTGTGTGTGTGTGTGTGTTGTGCCATGGAAACCATGGTAACGTCAGAGCGTATGCGGCTCTACCACGAGCCGGGAAAGGACATAGATGGCAGGAAATGAGCAAACATTACAATAAACAAGAAAATCTCGATACAATAATTTATAATTGAAAATAGTAAATGTAAAACACATAGCGGCCATGAGGTTAGTTAGTTAGTTAGTTGGTTGGTTGGTTGGTTGGTTGGTTGGTTAGTTAGTTGGTTGGTTGGTTGGTTGGTTGGTTGGATGGTTGGTTAGTTAGTTAGTCGACAGATCATTCTCATTGCACATCGAACCATTCAGTCCATAAGTGCTCTGATCAACCTCCTCAGCAAATCCCGCAGCGTGTAGCGGATGAGGGAAAGATGTGCGTGTGTGTGTGTGTGTGTGTGTGTGTGTGTGTGTGTGTGTGTGTGTGTGCCATGGAAACCATGGTAACGTGTTTTAAATAAGCCAGGGGATCTCCGCACGTGTGAAGATCTCCTATTATTCTAAATATAATATTTACATTTAAATTGTATAACGTCTCGTGTTCCATACGTTATATCAAGCAAGTTCGAGTATCGTCGGCGGACCGGATGAAATGACGTCGCGGGCCGGGTGCGGCCCGCGGGCCGTAGTTTGGTGATCCCGTCTCTACGTCCTACACTCGTGCGTGCAATGACACAAGACTTGTCAAAAATATTCTCTACGCAAAGCTGTCATAAAGTTTCTCTCAAGCCGTTTGACTCGTGCTCCGAAGGTTGTGGGTTCGATTCCGGGCCGCACCCTTCGGTTTACGAATTAAATGTTTCGGAGACTCCTGTGGGTCGTCGCTAAAAGCTACGGAGTTCGTGATTTGTGCGACGCTTTCCGCGCTGCGGAAAGAGACCGAGCCATATGGGATAAAACCCGGTGCAATGAAGTCGACCCTGTCGACTTTTAAGCGACTTTTCTTTTTTTAAAGTTTCTCTACACAAGGCTATCAAGAATGTTCTTTACACAAGAATCGAACATGTTCTCTCTTTGTCTTCCTCTTTCCACAAATCTTTCCAGTTGTCACAGTAATGTTCTAGAATGCGTCTTCTCATAATTTAGTAAACAATGACGACTGCCTCTTTCCGCAGCTTGTAATAACTGTCTTTGGTCTCATGCTGTTTCAAAATGTTTACATTAATCGTTTCGGCTGTCCAAGGAATTTTAGCATTCTTTTATAAAGCCCAATCTCTAAAGCTCTATGGGCATTTCTGCTTGTGTACTAATTTTCTAAAATTCATAACCATGTGTTATAACTGGTTCTATGTTACATGCAATAATTCTTTGTTAACTTCCAATGACAAGAGTATATTGCATAAGATGGTCTTGGTTGTATAAAATGTGGTTCGTGTCTGCCCTGATCTTTATCTCTTTTTGCATCTTCCATCTGATGTCGCTTTAAAAAAAAACAGGGTCGACTTCATTGCACCGGGTTTTATCCCATATGGCTTGGTCTCTTTCCGCAGCACGGAAAGCGTCGCACAAAGCACGAACTCCGTAGCTTTTAGCGACGACCCATGGGAGTCTCCGAAACATTTAACTCGTAAACCGAAGGGCGCGGCCCGGAATCGAACCCACAACCTTCGGCTCACGAGTCAAACGGCTTGACCACTTCGCCACAGAGACTCCCCCTTCCATCTGATGTGGCCGGCTCCGTGGCGAAGGGGTTACGAACGCGATTCTTGATACCCCATACCCGCGTTCGAAACACAGCTGCGCGCGATTTGACAGCAGACTGCGTTGCGTTGGATTTGTACGAATTGGTATGGGTGCCGGTCGTTCAGAAAGATATGGCATACTACTGAACGTAAACGTGCCAAGAAATCACAACAGCAAAAAATGCTGGTGTTTTAACTGCAACGTCCTGTAAATGATATGATACTAACATTTTAACTAACATCTGATGTGTGTGCCTAAATATTTGACAGAGCCTAAATATTTGAAGTCACCCATTTGCCCGTAAATAAAACTGTACATTTGTTTAGCTGTACATTTACGCATTTGGAGTTGCTCGATATCCCCATTACATCTGTCTTCCTATTATTCATGTGCATTAGCTTTGTCGTTTTACCAGTGTTTCTCGCCGTCAGACAAACCCACTCCGATTTCTGAGGTATTTGTAATTTACGTTAGCCAAGTCAAGGACGGGAAGTTATCATTGTAATCCAGCTGACCGGAGGCATACACCACAAGTACCTCAAAAGTCTGAGTGGGTTTCCTATTGATTCCTATTGCTGCTGTTGCTGCCACTGTATGTTCTATATTATTCTTTTATCTTTGCCGTTAATGATTAGTTGTTCTGATAGTCTGATTATTTTCTGATGTTTCATATTGTCAACGCTTGTGGATAGTCTATGAAGCATAAGCACAGGTCTAGTTTTACTTCTGAAGCTCTTTCTAATAGTATCTGAGAGTGTATATGGTATTGTTTGCGCCCTTTCCCTGCACAAATCATCATTTTTTTTTTTTTTTTTTGCATATCCTTTACAGGACATCGCTGTCAACACCAGCATCTTTCAGCTGTATATTGATTTCTTGGCAAGATTACGCTCAGTAGTTTGCCATTGCTTTCTGAGCGGCCGGCTCACATACCCCGTAAGTTACCGATGCGATTCGAACCACTGCTGATTCTCACCGTCATCACGTTACCCACGAGAGTATACGATATTACGGAGAAAAGTCGCTAACCTCTAAGCCACGAAGCCGGCAAATCATCATTGCTCAGAACTAATTTCTGGTTTAATCTTGTTTCGTATTCTTCTCATAATTAATTTCATAAACATATTTGTTGTATGTCTCACGAGAGTTATTGTTCGAGGATCCTCACATTCTAAAGCCCCTGATTTCTTTAGCTATTTTAATGGGTCAATAGGAATGTACCAACAAGTACAGAACCCATTTAGAAATAGTGTCATTATTGCGACGCAAGAATGGCCTCGGGCCACAATTTCCCTCAACATAATGTTTGTCTGAACCAGATGCCTTTCCTTTCTTCATGTGATATAGTGTATCTGCAACTTTCGCAGTAAATATTGGTTAACTCTCAGACTTAAATCTTTAAGACAATAGTGATCATCTTTTATCGTTATATAGCTTTGGTATATATTTTATGTATTGACTATATCCTATTGACTATATATAGCTTTAGCAAGACCAATAAAAAGATGTAAATTGAAACGGGAAAAGGAGTGTTGAGGTGCTACATACAGCCTGTACTTTTGTATGAATGTGAAACTTGGACAATGAGCAGACAAGCTGAAAAACATCTGATAGCTGTAGTCATGTGGTTTCTGAGGAGAATGCAAATAATACCATAGACAGACAGAAAAACTAATGACCAAGTATTACAGGAAACAAATGAACATCGTAAATTGATTAGATAAATTAGACGTAGACAGTGAAAATTGTTTGGACATGTTATGTGAAGAAATGAATTGGAGAACTTGGTGACAACTGGCAAGATCGAAGGGAACAGACCAAGGGGAAGACCGAGAAGTAAATACCTGGATGGCTTGGCCACATGGCATGGTCGAGACAGGAACACAGAGCTTACCCACGACTCTGGTGATTGAGTAAAATGGCGAGTCATGACCGCCCACGCTTTCCGGTATGTCACATGACGGTGGATGGATTGACTATATCATCATCATCATCGTGTCGTCATTTCATCGTATTCCTCTTGTACCTTGCTGTGTCAAGGTGAAATATACATAGCGGGAAAGTGCCCGATTATGGGCTTCATATATCGAGGTTTGCATGGAGTCCCTCTGCCCATGGTTTATATGGTCAGCTTCTTCTTCTGGTCCCATCTTGTCTCTTCATTAATGCTTGTGATATACTGTTAGTCTATATCATCTTTTCCTATTAATATTGTCATTGATCAATTTTAAACATTTACCGGTGCCCTGTTTTCCCACCTGTTAAGATATTTATTTGATGGTTCATAAAACGTGAGTCTTGTCCATAGTGTGTGCCAATATCCATGCATTGTTAATTCAGCCAGCTGCTTTTAGCCTATTTGCATGTGTTAACTGTTTATGTGTCATTGGTGTATTGAAAGATAAAATAAAACCATTTACAACACTATTGTTAACTCCCGGAATATGCATTTATCGTATAATTATGGCGTTGTATGTATATCAGAAAATGACCTTTTTTACAGGCTCTAAGGTAGCCACTTTAGTAACTTTTTCTGCATTGCTCTTTAATTATATAACCTGCATAGTTGGATAGCTTTTGACAAAACAAATCCAACGGTTCCTTATTCATGTCTGTAGGTCAATTTTAAGCCGAGATATTAATTTGTGTGTGTAAGTTTTTGATTTAAAACGGGACAAATAAATTGGACCCATGCATATACAGATGGATCAGCCAAAGATTCAATTAAAAATGGAGGAGGAGGAATTCTCCTTAATTTAAAAAATGGAGTGAAAAAAACACAATCAGTGGCAACTGGAAAATTTTCAAGTAACTTCAAAGCGGAGGTAGAGGCTTTGAAAACTGCAGCAGAAATGCTCTTGATGGAGGAAAATAAAGAGAAGCAAATAGCTATCTTCACAGATGCAAAGTCAGCTGTCTCAATACTGAAGAGCAAAAACAGCACAGAACTAGCTGACCTAAGAGCAGCACTCCATGGTCTATGCCAGAAATCCAAAAAAGTTGTAATACAGTGGATCTCATCATATTGCAGTATACCTGGAAATGAAGAGGCAGACAGACTAGCAAAAGAGGGTGGACGATTACCACAGCCTGACATAGACATAACCTATAATGAGGCAAAACAGTTTATAAAATGCACTTATAGAACCAAATGGGAATCAGAGCATCCAGGCCACCAGAAGGATGATGCATATTACAAACTCGACCGAAGAGAACAAGTAGCAATCTTCAGACTCCGCACAGGACATAACAGGCTGAAACACCACTTGTTCAATAAACTAAAGATAGGAGATACCGATGAATGTAATTGTGCAACTGGTAAAATGACAGCTAAACATTTGCTGCAGGAGTGCCCAATATATGCAGAACAGAGAAAGATATTTTGGCCCACGCCTGCTTCATTTGAGGACAGGCTCTATGGAGATATCAACAAGCTCAAGTTGACTACAGCTTACTTTAACTACATTCAGGTTATCATCTAAAGGTGCATGAAGATGTATTTAGACTGCCACACTTCATACCACAGGTATGTCGGTTACAAAAGCGTCCCAGAGGCATGAAATGGAATATTGCTTGGATAGCACATACATTACGTGGAAAGTCCGAATCAAAAGCTCACTGTGTGGGCTTCGTAAATGGTGGAAAAAGTGTCCTAGTGACACGAAATGGAATATTGCTTGGATAGCAAATCCATTACGTGAAAAGTCCGAATCGAAAGCTCACTGTGTGGGCTTCATAAAAGGTGGAAAAAGTGTCCTAGTGGCACGAAATGGAATATTGCTTGGATAGCAAATCCATTATGTGGAAAGTCTTAATCGAAAGCTCACTGTGTGGATGTCATCTGCAGACTGCATTCTTCTGGTTTCCGGAGGAACAGCCTATGGTGAACGGAAGGCCCAATATACGGAAGTGAGGCTAAGCAGCCATGTGCAGGACGTGACGATTCCTTGGGTGAGCCCAGTACCAGAGCGCTGTGTGATGGCTCTGCAAGTATGGAAGCCTCCTTGGATGGCGGGGAATGCCCATGATCTGCCCCTGCCTTTCCTTGAGGGTTGACCAGGATGTCTTTGGCTGTTCTATATGGGCCAGCTAGGATGGGGGATAACACCACAACAGTGAGATTAAAACGTCCTAAGAAACCCCCGGGAAGGTTAACCCGGTCAACAAATGCCCGCAGAAGTCGGATGTGTCGGCCTAACGGCGCAAGAACACAGCTCTGCTGTAAACAGGCACAACGCAGTCACATCCGGAAAAAAAAAATCCGGATGAACGAAGAAGAGGAGAAGAAGAAGAAAAAAAAACGATCTTTACCTTTCACTAGTTATTGACCTTTCACTACCTACACACTCACACAACTATCGGTTTACACTGTCGCCAAGGGAGATTACACAGCGGCCTGTCTAACTCGAGGGAAAATAACTCTGGCTGTTTTTATATATATACACTCACGCATACAGATATATCCATCTTCACGTCATATGTGTGACGTCAGACCGCGCATGACTGCAGGCAGTCTTGTCAGCCAGCGTAGATAGATGCATTTTGACGAAAGAAGTCCCATTGGAAAGATAAAAAATTAACAATGATATGGTTCATGTAGAATGATGAAAAATTAAACATATATACAATAATGGGTGTTGAATGTAAACATGCATTCATTATCATTGTAGTCGCTCTTAATACTCCATATCAATATTAAATGTTCATAGCTGAGTATGACAAGGAAAACTGCCATCTCCCGCTATTGAAATACTAGTAAATACTACATTACAGCATGCAATCTTCATAATTTCAGTGTGACATTTATTGCCAACTTAAATGGTCGAAAATTACAAACTAGACATGAAAATTGATGCTAAATTTAATAATGCATAGTATAACAATGTAGTAAGTCTCATAAAACGGTATTTACGGGTTTACTGACCGCTTAGAATAGACCGCCTGATTATCCGGCATAACAAGGATTCTCGAAGCGCGAGAAATGCACAAGGCAAAACGGGGTTTGAAAAAGTATATCAAGTAATCGGTGTCTTTTTTAACTCGATCTTGAAATAATCGTGGAATTTAACATCACGAGTACTCTAAACTCTAAACCTCTTTAGAACGGAGACACAAGAACTAGTTGCCGAACAAAATCGCAAATATATTTTCTTTAAAATTCGGTAATCTGTTACTAAAGTGGCTTCTCTAGGGCGTATCGGACATGTAGTTCTGGCCCGATGTTTGTATAGACCGATCGGCATTCGAGATGTCGTGTAGTCAATACCTCGTGGGCTGCCTTTACTTCTCAAGACATTTCCCGGTCCCTATTTTAGGCTGGGTCAACCTGGGAGCCCAAGTCAATTTTTCAAATATGCCTGGATGCAAATTCAAGTCCATGAACACCGGAGTGACGTGCCAATTTCCTACCCACTGCGCTACTGCGGCATCCTCCACTGGGTAGAGATAGTTAATATTGACAAACAGCGCACCGTCTTAGCTGGGCAAGTGAAGTAGTTAGTAGCAGTGGTTACCAAGTGCTCCGTGGACGCATCACACATCTTGACCCTGTGGCATGTCATTCCAGTATTGACCTGACATACGAGTTCTATATCCATTGTGCGCGTCGGTGATTGTTATGTCTGTTACGACGAGGGGCAGGTTGTGTACATTCTTATCAAAATGGATTTTACGTGTGGCTTACAAGTATTTGTCTTGTTTTTGCACTTGATTTGCACTTTTAGTTCAGTTTGTACAGGTCGCTCAGTTGAACACTGAGAATATTCCAGTACGTTATTGTCTTCACCACAGTTTCTTTACTATGCAACTGATTGCTAGATTGTTGGTTATTACATGCCTTCATTTCTTCGGAAAACTAGCCATGAAGGAATCAAAGGCAATCCAAGCCACGTTGACAAACATCCAGCCAATTGTTAGGAGTCGAATGTTCGCGGCTGTGTGACTCTAGATAAACAGATTATAATTACGATCATCTCATCATCATCATAATCATCATCATGCAGCACGTTCTTTGCAAAACATCGCTCTCATCACAACCCGTAGACGATAGAAACACACACACGTCAGTACATGCAGTTGGATTACCATTAACATTTTGCATGTTATAATGTCCCCTTGTCTAGGTGAACAGTTTTGTGGGAGCATTCCATGACGCAGTCATTCTATACGCCTTAGCCCTCAACGAGAGCCTGGCCGCCAACGTGTCTATCTCCAATGGGTCGGAGATAACCAGAAGGATGTGGAACCGAACTTTCACTGGTATGTATACATGACGTAACGTCAGCATGTGATAGGTAAACGTGATTACATACCACCATCACCCTTGCCTTCTATTTCATATTACTACAATATGGCTTCACTGTGGTAGTGATGATTAGCAGCCCCATCTCTCAAGAATATACGGGCAGACGTTAGCTCACTTCTGAACATCATAGGGTTGGGTGGATCCTCTCTCTCTCTCTCTCTCACTCTCTCTCTCTCTCTCTCTCTCACTCTCACTCTCTCACTCTCTCACTCTCTCTCTCTCTCTCTCACTCTCTCACTCTCTCTCTCTCTCTCTCTCACTCTCTCTCTCTCTCACTCTCTCTCTCTCACACACACTCTCTCTCTCTCTCTCACTCTCTCTCTCTCTCTCACTCTCTCTCTCATTCACTCACTCTCTCTCATTCTCTCTCACTATCTCTCTCTCTCTCACTCACTCTCTCTCACTCACTCTCTCCCTCTCACTCCCTCTATCTCTCTTACACACACACTCACTTACACACACATAATGTAATGCACTAGGTTTTAATTTAGTTGGGGGTGGGGGAAAGAATGTCTCGAGTACAGGTTGCCCACTTTGATCATTCGCCGGAAGCTTCTGTACAACGTATTAGCCGCTGTCCTGACAAAATGAAATTAGACCACGATCTACAGCAGAATTTTAGTTTTCTTGAGGGAATGTGTGCATTCCAAATAAAGGCACGGGGCATGTGTTAGCCCAATGAAGGCATTGTGTATGTGGTGTTAGCCTCATTTGTTGACCTAATTGGTATTCAATGGGAAACACGGTCAATATCACACTGGTCAACTGTACTTCCCAGGTTATTTTCTGGTATCATGTTTAGGCTCGGCCGACTGGGGGATCCAGGTCAATTTACAAGTATCCACCACTGTGTAGATTCGAACGCATGACCACTGTGTTGGTAGGTAAGCGGCCATCATGCACTCATGTACACCAAATGCTGTAGTCTGGTGTGATGGCCGAAATTTACAAATCTCAGTGTCTCTGAATACGGACCATCCTTGTCAAGACACACGAGGAAGAAGAAGAATCATCGTAATCCGATTGCATGTTCTTACAAAATGTCGCCATATTGCGGCCCACCAGAAAGACTCTTTCGCCAGTTCCTCGCCTCATGCATTTGCATACCCTGGTATCTTTAATACCATATTTCCTTGGGCGTGTTCTGTGACTCTCGTTTTTCTTCCAGGAAGTAGGTCATCCATAATTGTTCTTCCCAAGCCTGTTATACGGTTTCCGAGACATAACGCTGGTTATGTGTCTGTGTACTTCTATGTTGGGATCTCGTTGAATGGCAGTGATCGTCTTTCTCTTGATCCACGGTGTTGTCAGAATGTTTCTATAACATTGACGCCCACATGCCATGGGGTTTCTTCTTTAGTGATGGTGAAATGGCCAATCACTCACATCCGTATGTTGTCACAAGAAATGTGCCCCCTATAAGAGCGTGTACTTCATTTGTCTGTGGATATTGTACATAAGCTCTTAAAGCTCCTTATCGTCTACATTGCTACGGCCAGTCTTATTCTGACCAGTCACCGTTAGTGCTAATTATGGAGCCAAAGAAAGCAAAGTGTGTTAATTTCTTTATTAATTTCTTCCTTCTTGCTTATAATTATTGATTGTCATGTAGTTTTGTCTGTAGACATTGTTATTGTATTTATTTTTAAGTTTTATATTTAATGTTGGAAACAAATTTCGATCCTTAGTGTGATTTTTGATAAAAAGGATTAACACAAGAAGGATAGTGTTACCCCCCCCCCCCCCCCCCCAAAAAAAAAAAAAAAAAAACCACCAAGGGTAAATTAAATCTTCATTCTCCAATACATGTTGAATCAATGAACCTGAAAACAGACACACTTGGGGAGGGGAATTTATTTCCTTACTTGAGGGACACAGGTTTCGAAGAAGAACCAAGACGAAACGAAGGCGGCATTTCAACAAGACCAGAAAATAAAGATCGTGTATATGTAAAATAACTGCACGCCCCTACGAAAATATCTGTCACAGAATTCTTCCCGCTACAGAATATCGTCTGCTCCAAATTACATATGCAATAATAAGTCAGTCAAGTAAAGGAGCCTTCTACACGTCTGAAATCGCATTTGGCATGTAGTGGTAGATCCATATTGTTATAGAATAGCCGACACTCGTTTAGTGATGTGCTCAGTAGCACACTAACAGCCTTTACTTCCCAGACACTTTTACTGGTACCAATTTTAGGTGGGTTGACCTAGAGCCCAGATCAATTTGCAAACTCCGCCTCGATGCGGCTTAGAACCCATGAATCTGGTCATGTCATTATGGTATCAATAAAATGAAAGGATATTCCGATGAAGAATTATGTGTGCGGGCACAAATCTGAAGCGGGGTGATTTATTCAGACATGTCATGACAGTCTATGGACGTTACAACCTGACATTACATGGCCAACTGTATGTAGAGTATGTGTTGGCAAGCTGCAGAGATAAGCATTTGTGAATTCCTACATCAAAACTACATTAGTGGATTTCAATGACTTGATGGAATCGGTCTCCAACACAATCAAATGTAAAAGCCACGAGGTATTGTTGGTAAATGGTGCTATTCCCATATTTTAGTCCGATAGGCACTGGAGGCCGGTCTCTCTGGCCGAGGGGTTACACCACTTTCTCCGTAATCCCGTTTATCACGCAGAGTCTCGTAGCGGGCGAGAACTGGAAGCGGTTCGACCCCCGCTGGGATAACTGAGCCGGTCGCTCAGAAAGCAATAGCAAACTACTGAGTGTAATCTTGCCAAGAAATCAACAGACAGCTGAAAGATGCTGCTGTTGACAGCGATGTCCTGTAAAGGATATGCGAATTTTAAAAAAAAAAACGGCACTGGAGAGATGATGTTGTCAAGCCGGCCGCTTTTACTTTCCAGGAAATTTTCCCGTAATCATTTTAGCGATGGGTCGACCTCGGCGCTAGGTCAAAGAAACATTTACCGCTTCTAAGAGGATTCCAGAACATGATCAACGGTTGGACCGCCAAGATAGCTTAACTGCCTTACTAGTAAACACTGTTTTGAGATAGCAGCCTACGATCAGAGAGCAGATCGCTTTGTGCTGACTTTCACAATGGCAAGAGAGTCGGCATTTCAGACATTAATGTAACCTACTTAATGTACAGTTGCTTAAAAAATTACAAATAATCAATATATTTTGGGGTTGAATGTGGCGTCCTGTAAATGACAAGGAAAAATGTAACTTATAAATACGAGACGGGAATGTTTCACTGGTATTAATTTTGAGACTGATGAATAATCACTGTTACCCAAATAATACTAGAGACACGGCCAGAATTCCAACAGGAAAGTACTGCCATAACTATGATGCTGAAATTGAGGCAATCAAGATAGCCACAGAGAAATTACAAAATACCAGCCATGGTACACAACCTGCAGTGATATTGACAGATGCAAAATCCGTAATAAAGGCGCTCCTGTCTGGGAAATTGCCAGTTCTGAGGACACTACTTTCTGAACTTAGCAGTCAGCGTAAGATCACCATACAGTGGATACCATCCCACTGTGGAGTCCCCGGAAACGACAGAGCTGATCGATTGGCTAAGGAAGGAGCAAAAGAAGAACAGCCTGATGTGCCCATTACATACCACAAAAAGAAAAGAATGATCAAATCAATCAGAAAGCCACCAAATCTTACTCAAGACGACTACCACGTTATGGACAGACCAGAACAGGTCATTCTTCTGCGCCTCAGAACAGGACACAATAGATTACGCAACCACTTGTATACAAAATTCAAGATTGGTGACTCAGCCATGTGCACATGTGGTTTGCCGTCGCAGACAGCAGAGCACATACTCCAGGATTGCCCAAACTACAACATATCCAGGCGAACCTTCTGGCCTAGAGAGACAACAGTGGAAGATAAACTCTATGGACCGCTGAATGAACTAAAAAAGACGGTTAGATTCATACAAGAGACGACATTGCAGTTGTAGACATGTTTCAAGCGAACGAAAGAAGAAGAACTGTTAAGTGAATTGTTTCTTTCCGCTCATTTAACGTAACGCGTTTATTGCTTTCATTGTGTCTCCAAATGTATACATTTATTGGTTCGTTAACGTTAGTAAACAGAACGAAATGTTTACGTTTTTAGTTGTTTATTGGGAATGTCAAAATAGTTTTTACAGTCTGAACCTCACTGACAAAAACTAATAGTTGCTACTGGCGTTGTTTGATCTTGCAGTGTCGAACGAAGGCTGGTTTACAGTAAACACAGGAAACTATCGCGTTGTTTGTTCCACAGGTATCACTGGAACAGTGAGCATTGACGAAAATGGAGATAGAAACGCCGACTACTCGCTGCTGGATATGGACCCGATGACTTCTGTGTTCAGGGTGAGAAATCTTCTCGACTTAAATTATAATGAAATAAATTAAACACAGATTAAGAGGTTTTGATTGATACCCATAGAGACATAGGAAAGAAGCAGAAAGGCATCATACTTTTGTAGCAGAATGTCGCTCACCCCACACGGATCATTTAGAGGGCTCTTGGTCCTTCGATAGTTCTCGTGCCCTATTAATTTCTATTAATACCTAGGGTATCTTTAAAGTCACGTGTCCAACGTCGTGTGTTCGACTCTTCAAGCAGAAATGAGAGGTTACGTGTTCTTCTGTTAAGTTATGTTAGTGGATACATGGGCTTCTGATCATTACTTGTTTACATTACTGATCATTACTGTAGGAGTCTGCAAAAGATTATCTCTAACCATTATACTGAGATAGCGTATGTGTCCATTGGCCTTCGAAAATCACTTAGGAGCCGTGCGCACGTTGCGCATGTTAAAAATTCCCTCGGACATTAGAACAGAGCAGACGGAATATTCGAATGTCTAGGCTACATTTCCAAATTATACAAGCTACATATAGACAATCTCTACGGCAAAGGTAGCCTTTTGCAAGATTCATATCATAAATTTATTAAAGAGTTCACACAAGATTTGTTGGACGGGCTATGAGAAGAAATAAACTGCAAAAAAATCAGTGATAACTGACACAGTTGAAAGTAAAAGAACTAGGGGAAGGCAGATACATAAATATCTGGATGACTAGGCCACATGACTTGGTCGATGCAAGAACATAGAGCTGATATAAGATTTTGGTGATAGTGTGGCGTGACGAACCATAACCGCCCACGGTTATCGGCATGACACATCATAATGATATATTTAAACATTATTCTGTAGTACGTGACTTTGGTATACCCATATGTGGATTCCGGCCAGTGCTAATCAGTTCCATGCTGTGTGGAGACTCTCCTTGTCTGGCTTGGCCAGGCTCCGTGGCCAAGTGGTTACGCCGCCTGCCTTGCATTCCGAATGTTGTGGGTTCGATTCCTGCTTAGGTCGTTCTGTTCACGAGTGCAGCTTTCTCGGAGACTCCTGAAGGTTGTCGCTGGAGCTACGAATTTCGTTTTCTATGAGACAATTTCGGCTGGCCATCCTGCAGAAAGAGACCGAACCGTATGGGATCAAGCCTGGTGTAATGAAGCCGATCCTCTTGTCTTTTAAAGCCTTCAATTATCTTTGAGGAGACTGAAGCACGTACGAGATACTTGTCAGCAATAAAAGTAGTTCTGAACACACACAAATATGGGACGTAAGGAAGTCCTGGACACTATCAATGTCGCATTAAAGACAAAGAACATATTGTCCTTGTCCTTATTGTTGTTGTTGTCGCTGTGAAAGATAGTGACTTTTTAGTCCAATGCATTGATTTTCAGGTCGCCTGAAATAAACATACCTGGGGAAATATGTTGCAGAACATTACATCCCTGCTCCAAGCAGTGTGTGCAAGACCGGTACTGCGTTACTAGTAGAAAGTGTGTCTGAGGTGAGGCGTATTAGGATGTAACCAGGTCAGGATTCAGCACCTCACATGCAGGCTGTGATAAGGCCTCGATTGGTTGTTCCCTTCAGTTCATTGTCAACAAACTCCAAGGCAAATTCCCAGATGTAATGACATCATAAACACCACAATCTGTTATTATTACGTTATTAGAACGCAGTGGAAGAAGAAGAAAACTACTGACATGTTACAGCCAAGAAAATTGGCTTATAAACAGTATTACATCTAGGAAGTTGAAATACATTGGTAATATGTAATGTCACAGTGACTTAGAAATAACACTATTGTATGGCTGGTTCCTGCACGCGGGACAGTAAAAGACATCTTAGGCATGGAAAAATAACAAAACGCAAACAAAAAAGTCTTACATTTGATCGTGATGAGGGCGACTTTTTATTACGTAGCTGTTAGATTAATGAAACCCATGGCACAGTAAATAAGTCACTAATAATTCAGTAATATTTATCAAACATAAATACAGTATATTACCTAGGAAGTATAATATCATCAAATGGCAGATCAGAAGACGAGATCGAAAATAGGTGCAATAAGGCAAATCAACTCATTGGACAAATGGCACCAATACTAAAGAACAAACATGTATCAATAACTACTAAGAAAGCACTTTACAACACAATCTTCCTACCAACTCTGTGCTACCAATGCCAAACCTGGACAATGACAGAAAAAGAGAAAAGAAAAATCACAACAACAGAAATGAGGTTCCTGAGAAGAATACTCAACGTATCAAGAAGAGATAAGATCAGAAATGAAGAAATCAGGACTAAAGTGGGGGTTAAAGCTGCTCTAGATTTCATTAGAAGGCAGCAAGTCAAATGGTTTGGCCATGCAAGTAGGCTACCAGTCAACAGCATGCCACAACAAGCAATGATGTACAGACCAGATGGAAACAGAGGAAGAGGCCGACCACGTAAACGTTGGACGGAGGGAATAACAGAATCCATGGGAATGTCGATATACGAAGCCCATAACCGGGCACTCTCACGAAGTTTATACTTCACCTCGACACCGCAAGGTACAAGAGGAACATGATGAGATGAGAAATACAGTACAGACAAGACGAGACAGATAGTTATTACAAAAAACACTAGCATAAACAATGAACTTCCCGTGTAAATGACCATCTGCCACGCCTTAAAGCACATTTGGGCAATATTTGTATACATCAATAGGCACACCGTGGGTGAAGTTGTAAGTATCACTTCGCTAACACGACACTCAATGAACTTGCTAGGCAGATACTACTGGGGCGGTGTGAACTGTTAGGATTTGTGATGATCATTGTATGATATATTGAGGTAGGTAACCACCTCACTTTCTCGCCTTTATTGCTTCAATGACAGTTTTCACAAAATGCTGGCAACTATCCGGAACTCATTCCATAAAGCTCTATCCATTCCTGAGCTCTAGTACTGACGAATAATATATTTTCACTGCTGAGGATTCAGCAAAACCACTGCATTGGTCAGGAGCGCACAAATCACCCTGCCATAACGGTTCTCGAAATAGGAAGAAATGAGAACGTTGAAACACGACCTCTTTGTTTTATTCGGCTCTTGCTAGAGTTATCAGTCGCCAACTTGACATACCAGCCTTAACTATCACTCATTCCTCTTGTGTACAACTGACTAGAACACAAACCCACTTTGTGAACGTCACTTTCCCACGACACCTAGTACTTACTCCTGTCCCGACTATCTAACGCAACCCGTCTTCCCCTCGGTTGCAAATTGACGGTTATTTCCCTGCCTTTGGATCAAGTCAATTTCCATTATGCCTCAGTTCGGAAACCAGAAATTGGAATCCATTTCCGAGCCAAAATCAATAAATCTGTATTATTGAATTAGAAATACTGTTCTCATACTGACACACGCCTCGTTCATGGGTTCCGTCTTCATTCTCCTGGCTCGCCCACTGATTTTCCCTCCACATACGATTGTATCATAAGATAGTGCTCTAGTCGAAACATACGCTTCACTGCATTTTGCTCTTTTGGTTACCAAATATTTTTTTTCTAACTGTAGGAATTAGCATTAATTAAAGCTAATGAATTTAAATCTGTCTGGTATGTCACGAAATGTCTGTCTGTCTGTCTGTCTGTCTGTCTGTCGGGCTGATTGGCCTGGCTGGCTGGTTGACTATCTAAATGTGTGTTTATCCGTCTATCTTTCTACTCATATATCTATCTGTCAGTGTGTCTGCCTGTCCTTGTGTTTATCTAACTTAACTTCTTTTCTATCTGTCTACACCTTTTCAAGCTGTCTGTTAATTTGTCTGTCTGTCAGTATACCTGGTTGTCAATTTAAGCGTTGTCTGTCTGACTGGAGTCCCCCTTTATCTCCACGAAGGTATATGTAAGATGTGCATAGAATCAAACTGACCAGTGCGAACTGCCTATTGCAATCATGTGGTGTCATCAAGTGTAAGAGTCTGACGCGCATTCGATACCGGATGTAATTATAGACTCTGACAGCCTCTACTCTGTCTACCCGTGACAGAAATAGTGGAGCTCTGACAGGAGCTGCCTGTGGCAACTTCAGTAGTCTTTGTTTTCCAGTACACGCATTGTCACCACAGATAAAACATTGGTTATGTCACAACTGTGACTTGTATGACAAATAATTGGACAACTGAGTTAGTCTATTTCACTGGCATGTGAGTGCTATTAGTTTTTGAGTAGATAATGTGTGGACAATTTACAAAGACATTTAATAAATGCTTTGGAGGCAAAATCAATGTGTTTTGGGCATGGTGACAAACTCTGTGGCATTTCATTTATGCTACAGAAATACCAAGTAGATGTCATCGATGTTACAGAACTGGTAATTGCATCTCGTATGAAGCATGGAAGTTGTGCATGCGGATTTTAACGCTGATCCTGGGCTCCCAGGTCTCCACCAGCCTATAAATGACACAAGGCAATGTACTGGGAAGTAAAAACGGCTGGCGTGACCTTATTTAGAGTACCCCTTTAGTGTGACCTGGTCGACAGAAATATGGGGCTAGTACCATATGCTCATACCCCTAATCATCATAATGCGTTATGCCGATAAGCGTGGGCGGTCATGTTTCGCCATCTCACACGATCACCAGAGTCGTGGATCAGCTCTGTGTTCTTGTCTGAACCATACCACGTGGCCAGGCCATCCAGGTATTTACTTCTGTGTTTACATTTGTTCTTTTCCCCTCGATCTTGCCAGCTGTCACCAAGTTTTGCAATGTATGTCTTCTCATATCGCGTCCAAAAATGGTGACTGTAAACGTCTAATGTCTCTAATCAATGTCATACCCCTGAAGGTGTGTTAAAATGCTAAGATAGCACAAGAAAACAATGTGTTATGAACAGACATTTGGAAACGTGAACTTGTGGTAATGAACGAAAATAGAGAATTCTTTACCAGATTTTGTGCAGTTAATCATCATTTTCATATAATGACGTTTTTCGCATAAAATAATGCATACGAAATGTACGTATCACCATATCAGAATGCAGAAAATCAAATTGGTCAAATCCATGTTATCAAACAATGTAGAACATGTCTGCAATATATAACAGTTCTAGAGGTTCATTTGTAGATTACATAACAACTTATAAACATGGAAGTCCATTCAGTGCAGAACATCTCAGAAGTAAAGACGGGTAAGGAACAATGTCTGGGCACTGCCTTCAACAAGTGCCTATTGCTGCAACACTTAGACCATCAGGCGATGAAGGAAGACAGCTGGTATCAGACTGACAGTAATTGCCATGAATTGCGTATACCCGTCCTTACAAAATGAGGAGACAATTATAAGCATTGATGACGCCCAAGACCTTTGCAACTAGAAGAATGAACAAATAACCAAGCAGATTTAAACAACAGCTAAACCAGAGCTACTAAACTCAAGGCAGACGAAATTAATATTTGTATCATTCTATAGTGTTTCACTTTATCACGTCTTGGTATAATCTGTAGAGCGCAAATACCTGTCCTTCACCAATTTCCATCTGTATTTCTTTTCTTATTCTTCTCATTACAATTCTGGGTAGAATGTTTGTGACATGGTTTATGAGATAAAATATACAAACATCTTCACCTTTTTTTGCCCATAACCTCTTTTTGGTTATTTTTTACCTTTTACCTTTTTTTGGTAGCATATTCAATATTTCAGTTACTATTTCTACTCCAAATTCTCCCAGTGCTTAGAATAGGTGAATCTTCCAAGTTACTTTCTTCGTTAATTCGCGCTGCTCCGTGATACAACTCTCTTATTATCATTAGTCGCTTATACGGTTTGTTTGAAGGATTCTGGTGAATGCCATTGACATTATTAACATAATGCTACAGATCCTGTCCATTCGACTTTGGGTGTTTTTCATATGAATATAGTCTTTGGACGTTTGTAACACGTGTATACAATTATTGGGTTGTTTCCCATATTCAGTGGTATTGCAGTTGAATCTTTATGTCTATTCCTTCTGCAGCCATAGCTTTGAAGACCTTTCTGTGCTCGTATTGAAGGTGACTATATTGTATCTCATCATTACAACTTTCACATCCACGAATAACACTACACAACATACAAGAACGACAAAGTCATTGATATAATGATACTCTCTTTTCTTTCTAAATATACAGTGTCACTTGTTATGTCCACAACATAATGTCCTACATTAACACACATTACTACGTTACTTAGAAGCTAACTACATGACTATAATGTATAAATATGGGCAAGGTGTTTGGCCATGGCAATCTTCGAGTCCTAGATGTGTGAGGTGTCCATCTCAGAATCCAATCTCCGAATGCTCAAGTTAGGGATCCTTTTCGGCTTCAGCTCTGAGCTTGTCACATGCCCACACGCTTGTTTCAAGGCACCACGTATGAATCGCTGTGGGCACTTAGCAAACCACATCTTTACTGTAGCACTTTCTTCCAATTACACCTTTCCTGATTTTTATTCCAAACATCCTGGTTTGCACTAATGTTTCTTTCTGTCATCATCATCATCCACATCTGCCGTCAAGTGTCGTGGGGAGGAATAATGTGCGCTCCAGCGACCGATGGGCGGCACTGGATAGTGTCATTCCGTGTGACTATACAATGTCTTTGATGTCGTCAATCCATTTTCTTCTTGGACGTCCTCTTGGTTTCGTCGTAGATGATATTTTGGTGTAAGGCTAGTGATGGTAGTTGATGGTGTTGCATTCTAACGACGTGGCCAAACCACTTGATCTTCTGTCTTTCAATAAATGTGGCACAAGGTGTTGATCCCATTGTCTGTCTGATAACTGCATTTCTTACGCGGTCTTGGATTATTAAGTTGGCAGCTCTCCTCGGGCATCTCATCTCGCAGGTGTTGATTTTGCGAAAGTGTGATTTGGATAAAGTCCAAGTTTTAGATTGGTAGCATAGGGTTGGTGTGAATATTTTGTTTATTATCCGTCGTTTTGCGACCATGGGTATTTTTAGATGTTTCAATAAGGGTGATAGTTGATATGTAAGTGCACTAGCTTTTTGACATCTGATTTCGATTTCTCTGTCCAATCTGCCATCTTCTGTGATCATACTTCCAAGATAATTGAATTCTTTAACTTGTTTCAGAGTTGTGCTATTTATCTGTATACTTAGTGGACCAGGTGATCTGCTAACTTGCATTACTTCTGTTTTGGCTGTATTTATACTCATATTGTATCTGCTGCATGTTGAACTCAGATTATTAATGTGATTTTGTAGTCTGACCTCAATGCTGTAAAACAGGCACTGATTGTCTGCAAATAGAAGTTCATTTATTTCCTGTGAATCAGTTGTTTCATCTGGAGTAAAGAGTTCTAACGTTTCTGAATTTTTCTGTCAAGGCTTGCTTCTGTGGATATTATGTCCATGTAGATATTAAATAGCAGAGGAGAGAACACACATCCCTGTCTCACTTCTGTATTGACTGTGAACATATCTAAAATACCTTCTTGTGTTCTTACTGCACTTCGACTCGAGTGGTACATGGCTATGAATTTGTCTAGCAATTGTCCTTGTATTCCATGGTCTTTAAGGATGGTCCATAATCTGTATCTGTCTACTCTATCGAAAGCCTTTTCCTGATCCACAAACACAATATTATGCTGGTCACTATATTCAATAGTTTGTTCATATATTTGTTTAAGTGTAAGTAGTGCATCAGTACAACTTTCTCCTTTCCGAAAACCGAATTGTACTTTGCTTAACTGTTGTTCAACTATGAGTCTAGTTCTTCGAATTGAATTGAATGGAATTGAATTGAATTAAATTCTAATAGTTTTGCGTACAATTTCCCTATATGGCTCAGGAGTGATATACATCTGTATGTTTCGCACTCTCTCATATTGCCATATTTTTCCATATTGGTACTAATATTTTGCCAATTATCTGGGACTTTCTTTCTGTCAACTCACTGATTTGTCCAGTGTTGCCATTTTGACGCTTTTCGAACGAAATTGGGTGCATTTTCAAGTAATGTAGAGCCAAAATGTTGCAGTTGGCGCGGCGGTGCGAATTTAGTGATTCACGTTTTTTTTTTTTTTTTTTGGTGGGTGCTTTTTGGTGCTTGTGGGTAAAAATTAATTTAAAAATCATTTTGGGAACACTAAAAAGCCGAATTTGAACTGAAGCGAGAGAGTAAAACAGTCTTAGTACGTTACCGCGCAAAATTAAACTAATTTAACTCCCTTTAATACGATTTAGCTGAAAGCGAACGCCATGTTGCAGACAAGTCCAATCGTCAATATATTAGCTTGTAATCGAGTTCATAATTTTGTGGTCTCTACATTATCCTTTCATTTACGCTTATTTTTGTTTCACCATGAGCAAGAAATATTCTCAACAGTTTAGAGAACAGTGGCTCATTGACTCGAGATTTCAAATATTTTTATTAAAAATAGAAGGGGATAATACTAAGTGTTTTTGCAAATACTGCAAATGTTCAATGGCAGCCAGGTTAAGTGATATTGAGAGACACAAGAATACAACGAAATATCAGAAAGTCGAACAGCCATCAGTACCCAAAGACAAACAGCAATTCCATTTTACAAACTGAAAGATGATGTCAAAGAAACAGAAGGATACATGTCTCTGTTCATAGCTGGCCATTGTTCGCTGCGCGTTGTCGACCATTTAAGTGAACTCTGCAAGGTACACTTTGGTGACAGCAAAGGTTGCAATAACTTTAAGCTTTGGAGAGCTAAGCGCAGAGCAGTTATTTTAAATGTACTTGCACCATATTTCACAACAGACTTGATAGCTGATATTGGCAAAAGGAAATACAGCTTATTGATTGATGAGAGCAATGACATTTCTGAAACTAAGCTACTTGGAGTAGCTATTAGGTACTACTCAGAGACAAGAAAGCAGTTTGTGGTTACTTACTTAGACTTACTTGAAGTGAGCGACTGCAACTCGCAGGCAATATGCAATGCGTTAAAAGATTGTCGCAGGCAATATGCAATGTGTTAAAAGATTGTTTAAACAAGAATGGACTTGAGTTACAAAGACTAGTTGCACTCGGCACTGACAATGCATCTGTCATAACAGGTGTAAATAATGGAGTGTATACAAAATTAACATCCGAAGTTCCTCATCTGGTACTAATTAGGTGTGTATGTCATTCACTTCAGTTGGCAGTGTCACAGACTGCAGCTGCTTGTCTGCCCAGGAACATAGAGTTCATGATTAGAGAAACATAAAACGGGTTTTCTCACTCAAGTCTTCGTCAAGCAAAGTACAAGGAGCTTTATGCTTCAATAAATGATGGACAACATCTGCTGAAGATTGTTCAATTAAGCCAGACACGATGGATGTCCATTCAATCTGCCATTGTCTGAATATTGCAGCAGTGGGTCGAGCTCGGAACTCATTTTTATATAGCTAGACTCAACGAGCGCTGTTATACAGAAGAACTTGTACATTCTATGTTTAGCGACATGAAAAACTATGTGTTTCTCGTATTTTTCAAGCACATCTCGGAGAAGTTCAAAGTGTGAATAAGAAATTCTAAGCAGATATACAGGATCCAACAAAACTACTCAGCGATCATGTCCAACTCACTGATTCTATCAGTTCAGAGATTGCTATTTCTGGGGGGGGGGGGGGGGGGGGGGGGGGGGGGAATAACAGAAGGTGATGCTATTCAAAATTATTTAGATTATAATCCCAATCTAGGTTATGAGTTTGAGAAAGAAATAGCAGGCTACATGTTTCCTGATGAGAAAGAAATTGGCGGAAGGTGGATACAGTATTTAATAGAGCTGGTGACACAGCTGCGTTTACGTTTGCCAGAAAACCTTCGAGTGTTGCAGTCCATGTCATGTCTTAGTGGAAGTGAATGTCTACAGCCAATGAAGCCCTGTATATTGGATTTTGCTAAAATGTTTGTAGAAGATGCAGCTACTCTCACCACCCGCATCGATTTCCAGTGGAGAAAACGTCATCATATGCAGTGGACACAGACATCTGACACACTTCATACAGGGATGCCACCGGTGACAACCCTTTCCAAGATGTTACAGATTTAGCTTTAACTGTGCTCATATTACCTCATTTTAATGCGGTCGTGGAGCGTATTTTCAGTCAGATGGGAGTTATAAAATGACAATTGCGAAACAGACTGAGCATCAAGAGTTTGACAGCTGTTTTCACTATTAGATATGGAATGAAAATATATGACAAATGCTGTCATGCTGTCTACGAAAAATTGGATCACAGGAGGCATATACACGTTTCTTTCAATCATCATTATCATCATCATCATCATCATCATCATCATCATCATCATCATCATCATCATCATCATCATCATCATCATCATCCCAGGGGCAAACAAAGCAGGAAATAACTACAGAAACTGAAGAGGCGTTGTCTGATTGGGATTTGGCGGATCTGGACTAAACTTCATTCTAATATTCAGTGATAATAATAAATTATAATGTACTACCTTGTTCAATCAATCAATCATGTGCCATGCCAGAAAGCGTGAGCGGTCATGACTCGCCATGTCACTCGATCACCGAATCATGGATCAGCTCAGTGTTCCTGTCTCGTCCATGCCATGTGGCCAAGCCATCCAGGTATTTTCCTCTCGGTCTTCCTCTTGGTCTGTTCCCTTCGATCTTGCCACTTGTCACTAAGTTCTCCAATTCATTTCTTCTCATAACATGTTCAAAAACGTTTGACTGTCTACGTCTAATTTCTCTAATCAATTTACGATTGTCATTTGTCTCCTGTAGTACTTGGTCATTGGTTTTTCTGTCTTTCCATAGTATTCTTTGCATTTTCCTCAGAAACCACATTTCTGCAGCCATCAGATGTTTTTCAGATTGACTGCTCATTGTCCAAGTTTCACATCCATACAAAAGAACAGGCTCTATGTGTCCCCTCAACACTCTTTTTCTCGTTTCAGTTGACATCTTCTTATAGATCAGAATGTTTTTCATCTTGCTAAATAGCCTTGGCGATTCTTGTTCTATTTTCTTCAAGGCATCTCCCATGAGATGTTATTACTGTTCCGAGATAATTGTACCGATTCACTTGTTGAAGAATACTTCCATTTGCTTGTATATTATATTGTGGTACTTCGTTCTTCCTAGTGACGACCATAATCTGTGTCTTTTTACAATTTAATTTTAACCCCAGTTGCTCACTGTGTACACCTTGTTACATTTGTAATAAAAACCGTCTTTTTTTTTGCTTTACAAACACATTTGGCGCTTTTTTAATGCTTTTTCATCAAAAGGAGATGGCAACACTCGATTTGTCCATGTATATTCTTGTGTTTTTAATAGAATGTAATTTAAATTGACTGCATAGTTAGTTAAACCAATTTTCCTTTTCCTTTTTCGCATTTATCTCTTATTTCACCTACACAGGATATTGATTTGAAGGTGATTGTTGTCCTAAGTGCGTTAGTCTTATTGCTGTTAGACTTCATGAGGTTCCCTAGTGTTAACCAGTTAGCGACTGCCTTGTGTGCAGGTTGTAGCCAACTATTTTGGCAACAGAAAAGTCTATGAGCCGGTACCAAATGCCAGTATACACTGGGCAGGTGGCAGGAAGGAGGCACCGCCGGACACTCCAGAATGTGGGTTTGACGGGTCCAAGTGTCCACCAGAAGGTCAGTGTTGTTGGACGTTCATGTACATCATCAATATCTCTTGTTCGCCTTACATTGTGCGAATATCATAACCACAAAGTGTCACATAGTTTGGCGTGAGCTATCATTCTTCTCCATATCTTGTATTATTGCATGTGCTTAAACCTATTTCGTGCCATGGAAGACTGTTGTTAAGAATATTCGATCGTTGTCTTCCACCAACTCTTTTTTTCCATAAAACTTTCCAGCTGTCACAACATATTTCAGGCTTTGTCTTCTTGCCAAACTATGAACTGCCTATTTTTTATGTTTGTGATAAGTTGTATTTGTGTCTTAGCGTGTTTCAAAATACTTCTATTACTTATTTTGACTGCAGCCCAAGGTATTTTCAACAGTTTCATACAAGAAAAAAAAACCACTTCATGGTACGTAGGTACTTTTTACCTTGTTGACTAACTTTTTAGGATTTATAGTCATATGTCTCATGAAACATGCATTAATATTTGTTACAGAACATAAAATAACGATGATACTTGTTGCTGTTTACCTTAGTTGAGTGGTAGAAAATCCTCCAATGAAACTGAATAGCTGTGATTCTATCCTGTAAATAAAGTTAGTGTTAGTTATTTAGTTAGTTAGTTAGTTAGTTAGTTAGTTAGTTAGTTAGTTAGTTAGTTAGTTAGTTAGTTAGTTAGTTAGTTAGTTAGCCGCGGTTCTAACTTAATAACAACGGGTCGTCCTCCGAATGCTCCGTTCCTGTGCCAGTGAATATCACATAACATGCTCCTCACTGCCCGATGTGAAAAGTGGAGAAGATAGGAGTCTCGACAACCAACAGCCCGCACAGGTGCACTGTGCATAATGCCGCCGCCAGAATGTCAACACAAAAGTCCTTCACGAAAACTAGAGTTCATCTTCGACGGAAGCGGCAGTCCCCAGAAAACCAGCAGCCACACATTACTGCACAAATCAAAACCAGTCTGTTTGCGACAAAGCCAGCTACACCATTGTTCCTCAACATGAAATACATGCCACAAACAACCGCGGACAGATATTTTAACACATTTCCCTGTGCATAATGCAGCCGCCAGAATGTCAACACAAAAGTCCTCCACGAAGCATACAGTTCAACTTTGATGGAAGCGGCAGTTATTTTCCAACCAGGATGTTTTTCTAGATGTGCATCTACACTGTCTAGATAATTCTAGATGTTGTTTGTTCCGTTTCTAGATGTTTTCTAGCCAGCTACGCTATTTTTTCCGAACATGCAGTTCACACCACAAACAACCTCGGACAGATGTAAAACCATTTCACTGTACATAATGCCGTCGCCAAAATGCGAATACAAAAGTCCTCCACGAAATTACAGTTCATTGTCGATGGAAGCGGCATTCATTAGAAGACCAGTAGCCACACATTTCTGCATAAGGCAAAAAAAAAAGGTCAGTTCTGCGACACAGCCAGCCGCCATTGCTCAAAACATGCAGTTCACACTCCAAACAATCTCGGGCAGATATAAAAGCATTTCTCACGAAATTCACAGCTCATAGTGTCGCGCCTTGCACTCAACTCAGTAGGAGGGCTACGGAACCATACATTTCCAGTCCAAAATGAGGAAAATGCGAATGGAAACGGAAGCCAAGAGCATAAGCACTCCAGAGGTCTTAACCGTTTCAATGCCTTTCCTCCATGTTCGCGTAGATAATTTACTTGACACACAGAGTATTGCTGCCTAAACAAAAAACATTGAACTATCTAAAACACAGTCTCTAACACTCGACCCTATCAACGGCCATTTTCTGTTTAGTCAGTCAGTCAGTCAGTCAGTCAGTCAGTTAGTCAGTCAGTTAGTTAGTTAGTTAGTTAGTTAGTTAGTTAGTTAGTTAGTTAGTTAGTTAGTTATGAAACAGAGGTGAATACAGAAGCAAGAAACACTTACTTCTGCTACGGTGATGTGAGGAGAAGAGCGCAACCCTGACTGCGTAGGGCCAAAGAAGAAAATGAATAAAGAGAGAGAACCTCTCACCGTCCCCGGTTAACAAGAATAGTAAAGAATTAAGTTTTAAGAAGATCCAGGAATGGGCCGACAGGAAATTGGACGAATTGTCTCCAATTCCAGACAAAGAATTACTCCGAGGGCTGTTCTAACACCAATGACTATATAATAAGAGTCTATAAACTAAACGACAAAGTAAGAATAACATAAGTATCATTTGTTTATTAAGCTTCTAAAATCAACAATAATATGCAGACATGTAGCATCAATAAAGAAGTTAGAATCCAGCAAAACCAAAGAGCAAAAATTCTAATCCAACAAACAAAATTTCTAAGTATAGCAAAATCTTCTAAGTACAGCAAAAACTTCTAATCTACCCCCCCCCCCCCCCCCCCAAAAAAAAAATTGAGTATAGCAAGAGCTTCAAGTCCACTAAAAACTAGTCTACCAAAGACTAATCTACCAAAACCTAATCCACCAAAAACTAATCCACCAAAAACTTCTAGTCTACTAAAAACCCAGGAAAATCTAAAATCTAAAACTAGAATTCTGGCTTTTCATGGTGATGAAATAAAAACCAACAAAACTACTATTAGCCAAAGACAAAATCTCAACTTGATGACCCAACAAGACAACACCAATACTGAATTTTTCTACATAAGACAGACAACACTCTTGTACTTGTGACGGATGAACGAAACAAGATATAACATCTTGACACTTATTGATTAGATTCACTTACACCAGACATCACAAGCAAACGCAACATCTCAACACTGATTCAGTTAACATGTATCAGACATTGCAAGCAAACAACATCTCATTACTGATTTGGCTAACATACATCAGACAATGCAAGCAAACACAACATCTCAACACCAATTCTATTAACACATATCAGAATGAAATCTTTGTGCTGACAAATTAGAATACCTTCCCTACCTACCAAAATGGCTACATTTACCAAGGAAACCATAATACGTTCACTGCCTACACATTGCTGAATATTTTATGCATTACTTCGTGCCAAGTCACTGATAACACAGGACAACATTGTTCGACTTCTCCTATAGTTCTTGCTTGTGTCAACTCTACTCAGAACACATGTACACAACTATAGAACACTATCAATGTTCAGTCCATCATATAGCCACAACCAAACACCACCTACATATCCTCAGTCTAATAATCTACAATTCTCTACTTACAGGCAACTGTTTTTCTAACACACCATACTCTTTTCACTACTATAAAACATATATTCACAGATTGTCTCCTGTGTCCACATCTCATAGTAAGCTTTACTCCTATACAACAATACACAACATTATAGACTCCGCCACCATCAGACATTCTGTTGTCTAACACAGGGACTTCATCGGACAATTCCAACAACCCTGTACACAAGCAATGCCCTCGTGACACGAACAGACATGGACTGTGTAAACCCACACTAACTATATGATGCTTAAGCTGGACAAAACTGATACCCACATAAAATATAAATGACAGGGAGTACATATTCTACATCCCCCAAAGTTTTCTACACATTCATCACACATCCTCAATCCCACACCATAACCCTGATTTTGGTTAAAATCCCAATATAGTCTACACTTATCCACCTCGATTACTAAAGGCCACTTCAGCCCCTGGCGGATATAATCATCATCATCATCATGAGCCAAGTACTGTTAGTTAGTTAGTTAGTTAGTTAGTTAGTTAGTTAGTTAGTTAGTTAGTTGGTTGGTTGGTTGGTTGGTTGGTTGATTGGTTGATTGGTTGGTTGGTTGGTTGGTTAGTTAGTGTGCTCGTATTTACATCACAATGGGCAAATATGGACCATGGGAACGTAATGAAAGAGGTTGCAGACTTGTACAGTGGGCAAAAGAGCATGATGTGACTATTGGAAACACCTGATATCGACAACATTCAAGGATATTATGGGCAATAAGGAGTCCTGACCCTAAGATAAGAAACCAGATTGATTACATCCTCATCAACAGAAGACTTCGAAATGCCTTGAAAGTTGCAAAAGTATACCAATTGCTGATTGCTACAGCAATCATAGATTAGTTATAAGCAAAATACATATAAAACTAAAGAATGTAAAATATACACCAACAAACACACAATTTGGTCTTTATGCACTGAGGAGGGAGGAGATAACAAATAAATTTGTCCTAGAGGTAAAATAACAGATATGATGTATTGTTCGGTCTGCAACTTATATGTCTTGAGGAATATTAAAGAACTCAGTCTGCCATGTTGAAAAAAAAACAAAAAAAACAACTTAATAAGGTAAGACGATGGGACGTAAGAAATGGTTAACGGAAAACATATTAAAACTAATGGAAATAAGACAAAATAACAACAGTAAACTTTAAAATATGAAGAGATTCACAGGAAAATTAGGACATTGTGCAATTATGAAATTGCAAGGAAATTGAAAAACAATACAACACACGGAATACCAAGTCAATGCTCAAACGAATCTATGGCATCACTAAGAAAAGAACACACACATCATCGTGGTGCGTAAAGCCCAAAGTTAGCAAAATCATAATAGAATAAGATCTGATTTTAAATGCCTGTCATACTATTTGAACGACCTTAAAAACGAAACAAGAGAGGAACAGTATGATAATATAAATAATAAATAAGAACCATCAGTTTTGAAGATGGAAGTTCAGAATACTCTTATACATATTAGAACTGGCAATACCCCAGGTTCAGACAACACAACAACAGATTTACAAATGATCATTCCCTTAGAAGAATATGGAATAGACCAGGCCATCAGACAGCTGAACACAATATATGATACAGGAGATATACCTCCTGAATTATGTAATTCTATATTTATTTCAATCCAGAAGAAATCAGGAGCTTTGAAATGTGATCAACATAGAAAAATCAGTATAATGAGCCACATCACGAAGATTTTGCGAAAAATCATCTTGCAAAGTGGTGGGGAGAAAATACAACTCGAAATACTGGAAGAAAAATGTGGGTTCGTAGAAGGCACTGATACAGTAAATGCTGTGTAATTGCCGAGAGCATTAACTAAGCGTTCAATAGACGTAAAAAAAAGACCTACATCTTTGCTTCATTGAATACACAAAACTTTTCGATAAAAGAAGACATTCCATAATGATGAAGATGCGTGCAGATCTACACATTAATTTGAAAGACCTTAGACTTGTACAAAATATATTCGAAACATCTGGCTACCAAAAAGATTAATAATGAAGTAGGTCAATACCAGCCTATTAAGAGAAGTGTGAGGGATTTGTAAAATCTCCGAACTTTTTTTCCCTATACAGTGAAACATTTGTTTTAAGAAATTTTGAAGATACAGGAGGAATCACGATTCATCAGCATCATGTGCACGCCGATAAGTGTGAGCGGTCATGTTTCACCATCTCATTCGATCACCAGAGTCGTTCATCAGCTTAGTGTTCTTGTCTCGATCATGCCACGTGGCCAAACTGTCCAGGTATTTACTTATTTGCCTTCTCCTGGTTCTCTTCCCCTCGATATTGCCAGTTGTCACCAAGTTCTCCAATGTATTTCTTGCAAATAATACCATGAAGAGACAGATAAACCAATGACCAAGCCCTACAAGAAACAAATGAAAATTGTAAGCTGATTAGGGAAATTAGATGTAGACAGTCACAATTTGTTATTCACGTCATAACGTGACATAACAACTTTAACAACTCCCATAACAACTTTTCGGAAAACTTCTCGGTCGTAAGGAAGATGCTCCGCGTCTGATACAATCATTTGGAAATCATCTGCCACATCCTGCACCCATCTTCTATTTGCTCTTCTCTTCCTCTCTTCCCGGTATTTACCCCTTCATGATTGTTCTCTCCAAACTTTCATGACGTGATAAGTGATCAAAATATTTCAATTTTCTTTGTTTTATCATATTTAGTAGCCAATCTCCTTCAATATTCAGATCGTGTGGAATGGATGCATTTATTCTTTTCTGTATCTTAAGCAATTTACATATAAAATTAAAGAACGTCAATTATTTACCAAGAAACACAAAATTTGATCTACAAGCACTGAAGAGTGAGGAAATAAAAGATAAATTCAACGTAGAGGTAAAGAACAGATTCGATGCAGATTATGTGAAAGACCTATATGATGATACAAGAGAAGACAATATAATCATCAGAATAATAATGAAGGACCAGCAATTTTGAAGATAGAAGTTCAGAATGCTCTTAACCATATTAAAAATGGCGAGACCCCGGGTACAGATAACATCACAATAGAAATGATCAATGCCTTAGAAGAATATGGAATAGACCAAGTCACCAGAATGCTGAACGCAATATACGATACTGGAGATATACCTCCTGAATTATGTAATTCTATATTTATTGCAATCCCGAAGAAATCGGGAGCCACGGAATGCGATCAACATAGAACAATTAGTATAATGAGCCACATCACAAAGATTCTGCTGAGAATTATCATGCAAAGAGTTAGGAAGAAAATACAACCCGAAATAGGAGAAGAACAATGTGGGTTTGTAGAAGGCAAGGGCACAGTAAATGCTGTGTATATACTGAGAACAGTAATTGAGCGTTCTATAGAAGTAAACAAAGATCTATATCTTTGCTTTATTGACTACACGAAGGCTTTCGACAAAGTGAGACATGCCGACATGATAAGGATGCTTGAAGAACTACAAATTGATGGAAAAGATCTTAGACTTGTAAAAAACATATATTGGAAACAACAATCTGCCATCAGAATTGATAACGATGTAGGTCAGTATGAGCCTGTTAAAAGAGGTGTGAGACAGGGATGTGTAATGTCTACAAATATATTTTCCCTGTACAGTGAAAATATATTTAGAAATATAGAAGATATGGAAGGAATCAACATTGCGGGACGATACATCAATAACATTAGATATGCAGATGATACAGTCTTGATTGCAGACAATGAACAGGACCTGCAAAATTTAGTAGATGCGGTTGTTGCACACAGTGAACAACTAGGGTTAGAACTGAATATTAAGAAGACACAGATTATGGTCGTCACTGGGAAGAAGGAAATACCACAATGTGATATACGAGTAGATGGACATATTCTTAAACAAGTGAATCGATACTGTTATCTCGGCACAGTCATAACATCTGATGGGAGATGCCTTGAAGAGATTAGAACAAGAATTGCCATTGCGAAGGTAGCCTTTTGCAAGATGAAAAACATACTGACCAACAAAAAGATATCAATTGAAACGAGAAAAAGAGTGTTGAGATGCTACATAGAACCTATACTTTTGTATGGGTGTGAAGCGTGGACAAAAAGCAGTCAAGCTGAAAAACAGCTAATGGCCGTGGAAATGTGGTTTCTGGGGAAAATGCAAAGAATACCATGGACAGATAGAAAAACAAATGAACAAGTCCTTCAAGAAACAAATGAAGATCGTAAACTAATTAGAGTCATTAGACGTAGACAGTCAAATTTTTGGGGCATGTTATGAGAAGAAATGAATTGGAGAACTTGGTGACAACTGGCAAGATCGAAGGGAAGAGACCAAGGGGAAGACCTAGAAGCAAATACCTGGATGGCTTGGCCATGTGGCATGGTCGAGACAGGAATACATAGCTAATCCACGACTCTGGTGATCCAGTGAGCTGGCAGAACATGATCGCCCACGCTTACCGGCATGGCACATGGTGGATTAATGTATCCAAGATATTCTTAGAACCCATCTATACCATTTTTATTCAAAGGCATTTATGCACTATTCAGCTTGTTTAGTAAGTGCCCAGGTTTCACAGGCGTATATTGCAATGTGAAAGAGGCATGCTCTTAAAAATGTAATTTGTTTAGGTTTGTCCGTCCCACGCCACATTTTATTCAGTTGTTTTAGTTTCTGAATAGCAATAAATATTCGTCTTTTAATTTCTTTCATTGTGTCACCATCGTTGGTAATTAATGACCATGGAATTTGTCCACCACCTCCAATTATTTCCTCATTAACATATATTTATTTCTCCATATTAGTTTTGCCTGTATGCATTATCTTTGTTTTTGTTATGCTAAGATATTAATTGTGATTTTGACTATTCTTTTGGGTTGAAATTATTAGTTTTTCTATACCATTCTGTGATGTGGATAATAATACTGTATCATCAGCGTATCAAATCTCTGGTATGTCATGAACACCGATATTTAGGGCATCATATTGCTCCTTGGTTATATCATCCCTGACATTTCTCAATATATTATCGGCTTACAGGTTAAACAAATGGCCCTAGTTAAGCGATATATCATCCTTCTGTCCAAATGGGAAGTCATTTTTGGCTATAATTATCCTTCAGCATTGAATCAGTTATGGTCGTCACTAAGAAGAAGAAAAAAATACCACAATGTAATAAATACGGTAAACGGGAATATTGTTGAACAAGTGAATCGGTACAACTATCTCACTCTTAACGTCTGATCGGAGGTGCCTTGAATAGATGAAAACAACTATGGCTAACGCAAATGTAGCCTTTTGCAAAATAGAAAACATTCTGACGAATAAAATGATGTCAATTGTAACCAGAAAAAACATCTTGAAGTGTTACATAGAAGATGTACATTTGTGTGGATGTAATAACGTGGACAATGAACAAACAAGTTGAAAAATATAATATTAGTGGAAATATGATTTCTGATAAAAATGCAAAGAATGCATGGACAGACACAAAAACCAATGAGCAATTCCTACAAGAAACAAATAAAAACTGTAAGCTGAATTGAAAAATTAGACGCAGACAGTGACAATTTTTTGGCACGTTATAAGAAGAAATAAACTAGAAAACTCGGCGAAATCTAGCAAGATTGAGGGGGAAAGAATAAGGAAAAGGCAGACAAAGTAACGCTTATCGGCTTGGCACAAGATCATGATGATTTACGTTACAAACGTTTGCTTATAATGAATTATCTACAATAGGCACGAATAGCGATATAGCAGAAATTGCCGACTGTAGTGTGATTGTAATAAATGATCAATGTTTTATTGCATGAATATCGACATAGCAGAAAGAACATTGATGTAGCATAAACTGCAAATTCTAGTGTGATTGTAATAAATGATCAATTAAAGGCGGGGAACAGCGATATAGCAGGAACTGAGTATTGTAATGCAACACAATATTTATGTTACTTATACAGCGGCTGGCTTTATGAAATGGTTGGCTATCCGCTTTAATATATGTATTTATCTTTTCCATTCGATGAGACTGGGTCATTGTGTGATCTAAGATTGAATCTAATACGCAGGAAATTAAATGTAATACACAGGTGCAAGCCAAACCACGTAACATTCACTGGTTTACTGCCATATGAAAAGAGACAGCTCCATTAAAGGATGCGTTGGATTCAAATGTGAAGGGGAAGAATACAGTAGGTAGACATTATATGTGGGCATACAGACTGACTGGAAGAAGCCTGTATGACAAACGACATTCAATGCAGAGATCACACTTGAAGATGATGATGAAGACGACGATAAAGATGATGACAGTGATGATGATGATGATAATGGTGATATGAAATTTAAAAAAATAAGAGGTGTTCATGCAAACTGATCGATCATGTTCATTACTTGCAGAACCATTCCCTCTTTACGTGATTGTGATTATCGTCCTTGGAGCAGTAATCGTCATTGTTCTTATCATCGCTTTCTTTGTCTACAGGTGAGTAAAAGAAATGTATAATCTGATATACGATAATTTTACTAAACTATTATTAAGACTGTGGGTCACGATAGCACAGTGGTTAGCAAGTTTGCTTGTATGTCCGGTAGTCATGAGTTCGAATTTCTTTGAAAACGGCGCGATTGTGTGTGTGTGTGTGTGTTTGTGTGTGTGTGTGTGTGTGTGTGTGTGTGTGTGTGTGTGTGTATGTGTGTGTGTTTGTGTGTGTGTGTGTGTTTTATGAGCTAAGCTCGTAGTTTGATCCAGTCTAAAATCGGTACCAGGTAATGTTATAGGAAATAAAGGCCACCTCCGTGATATTGACTACATCATGCATCGAGCACCGATTGTTCTATAACAATACGTGGCTACCAATACTTGACACACCTCAAAGCTTATAAAAGGTTCCTTTATTGTATATGTACATATAAACTAGATAAATGACCGTTTAATTAATTTGTTTCTTTGAGAATGTTGTAGCATTAAGACCCAGGTTTGATTCCAGCACGGATGCAACCTGGAGAAGCTGGATTGTGTCAATTCGTGTCATTCTTGACAACAGAACCGATAGAGAGACAGGAAAGTGTTTATCTCGCATCAACTACTATAAACCCGATGTGCGTGCAATATTTATTAAAATTCTACCATTCAGTAGCTAGTTTGGCATGACTTTTACCAACGGCTCAGCATGTCGTTATGGCATTCACTGTACCAGCAGATGTATGGACACTGTGGAGGACGCGCCAAGGACCAGGCTGACATTCTGAATGCTCTACGAGAAGTAACACTTTTGCGAGACCCAAGTGATGACTGTGAATCTACAACCATGGCCAGACTGCGAGAGCAGCAAATTAAAAGAGGGTTGGCCAAACAAGAACACTACGCAGGAGGCCAAAGAAGCTTGATAAACCAACACAGAACTGGTGTCATTAGCTGCGGAATTTGCTGAGGAGGGGATCCGAGCACTTATGGACTGAATGGTTCGATGTGCAATGAGGATGATCTGTCGACTAACTAACTAACTAATTAACTAAGTAACTAACTAACTAACTAACTAGCACCAACAAGTAGTAGTGATGAAGAAATACAAAACTTTTACAATGAAGTAGAAAGGGCGATAGCTCGACTTGGATCACAAGAAATAAAAATAATACTGGGAGATTTTAGTGTAAAAGTAGGAAAGGAAATATAGAAGATTATGGTTTAGATACAAGAAATGAAAGAGGAGAGAAAATAATAGAATGGGAAAATATTACTGATATGATAATTGGAAGCATATGGTTTAAACACCATAAAATACGACTATACATAGGGAAAAGCCCTGATAAGAAAATACAAATTTACTACCTACTTATTAATAAAATATTTAGAAATGCGTTAATAAATGTAAAGACAATGCCTGGTGCTGACTGTACAGTCAGGTCTTAGTCAGATATGACTGAGCTACCGTATAACAGTAGACGGTACTACCTGGTTTCTGTTAGCGCCGAACGTTGGGCGGCGCTTACCAAACCCGACACCCCACATTGTGCCAACGGCTTCGGACGGAAGAGCGCAATTGGGAGGGTACAAGCCTTACCCTAGTGCGAGGAAATGCAACCTAAAGACAAAATTGTCATGGCAGGGCAGACCAGGCCCTAAGCCTTGGTTGGCGACTGGTCTAGGATCGAAGCTCCGACAGGCGGACAGTTAGAGCATTGCTTTGCTGATCCGGCAGCTTCTGCAGCTTGTCTTGTTCCAGATGTAGGGGTGTTACCTTTCCTCTGGAGTGAACTAGGCAGGCCGAGAGAGGGATCATGCTGCATGGGCAACACATGATCTCTATATTTCAGCCCAGGCTTTGTGCTATGGAGAGGCAATAACTCCATCCCTGGTCTTTACTGGTCTCGGAATCAAAGCGAGAGGCAACTGTTACGGGTTATAAGTCCTTGTCAGTTGGCGTAGACATGGGGCGCCACGCGTTGCCTCTGACGGTGGGAGACACCTATAGGTGTCACTGATCAGCTACCGCCCGCCTCAAGCTGGGCAGCCCCCAGCCAATTGGGTGCTGATCCGCCACAGCCTGCCTGCTTCAATGGGTGCTTGGGGCTAGGACAAAATCTGAATCGCAGGCTGTAAAACCAATGCACCAGGTACAAACAAAAATAAAAATAGAAACCTCAAGCTACGGCTTGCAACCTGGAACGTGAGAACCATGTGTCCAGGATTTTCCACTGACTTGACCAATATTGACGATGTGAGAAAAACGGCTGTGATTGATGCCGAACTCAATCGTCTTAACATTGATATTGCTGGCCTGCAGGAGACTCGCCTCGCTGAGGAAGGGTCACTCAGGGAAAACAACTACACCTTTTTCTGGAAGGGTAGAGGGCAGGCAGAAAAAAGGCAACACGGTGTGGGCTTTGCAGTGAAGAATTCGCTACTGGGAATGATTGAAATTCCAGCAGGAGGAAATGAAAGACTATTATCCCTGCGCTTGGCAACCTCTTGTGGGTTTGCCACCATTATTACTGCATATGCACCGACACTCGATTCCTCTGATGATGTGAAGGATTTGTTCTATGAGGAGTTAGACTCCGTGATCAAGGCAGTTCCAAAATCTGACTACATTTATATGCTCGGTGATTTCAATGCTCGTGTGGGCAAGGACTCGAGTTCATGGCCAGTGTCCCTTGGAAAATACAACATCGGTCGCATGAATGAAAATGGGCAAAGGCTGCTGGAGCATTGCACCAGTAATGACCTATGTATTATAAACTCTTTTTTTTAAACAAAAGAGATGCATAAGGTCACATGGAAACATCCAAGATCCGGCCATTGGCACCAGCTGGACTTCATCATCACACGGAGACAACATCTGAACCATATATCATTGACTCGTAGTTACCACAGTGCTGACTGTGATACAGATCATTCTTTGGTTGTTGCAAGAGTTAGACTGAGACCAAAGAGAATCTACACAGCTAAACACAAATCTAGCCCCAGGATTAATATTATTAACACTCATGATCCTGAAAAGTGCTTTCAGTTTCAACAGCAACTTGAAGACGCTTTCACTGATACACCAGAAAATTGTACAGTAAATGAAAAGTGGGGTCAAATTAAGGAAACTCTTTATAAAACTGCCGTAGGGGTTTACGGCACTGTGGATCATAAGAGGCAGGACTGGTTTGCGGCCAACAGCGAGACTCTGCAGCCCTTGATTGATAAGAAGAAGAAAGCTCTCTTAAGAAACAAGGAAAGACCAACGCGTAACACTCTGAGTGAGCTTAGGCAAGCTAGGAAGGATGTGCAAAAGGCTGCCAGGCAGTGTGCAAATGATTATTGGATCAAGTTATGTGAGTCCATTCAAATCGCAAGTGATAAGGGAGACATAAGAAGCATGTATGAAGGAATAAAGAAAGCCTGTGGTCCAGTGATCAAAAGAAGTGCACCGCTGAAAACCTTGACTGGAGAAATCATCACTGATAAGAAACAGCAGATGGACAGATGGGTAGAGCACTATTTGGAGCTTTACTCAAGTGAGACCAAACTAGCGGATGATGCCCTTAACGCCATAGAGGCTCTGCCAACTCTTGACCACCTGGACACACTTCCCACCATAACAGAAGTTAAGTGTGCTATAAATGAACTTGCATCTGGCAAGGCTCCAGGTAAGGATGGGATTCCAATAGAGGTTATCAGGAGTGGGCAAGACACACTCACTCTACAGATCCACCAGCTAATAGAGCTATGCTGGCGTGAAGGACAAGTCCCACAGGATTTCAAAGATTCAAACATCATAACGCTGTACAAGAACAAGGGTGATCGGAGCGACTGTAACAACTATAGGGGTATCTCACTTCTGTGTATTGTTGGAAAAGTATTTGCCAGAATTGTTCTGCGCAGACTTCAAGTCCTAGGAGATCAAGTCTACCCCGAATCACAGTGTGGCTTTCGACAGAACCGGTCTACCACTGATATGATATTCTCATTGCGACAAATGCAAGAAAAATGCCGTGAACAGAATCAACCACTGTTTATTGCCTTCATCGACCTCACAAAGGCATTTGATTTGGTCAGTCGTGAGGGTCTGTTCAAGGCACTAAAGAAGATTGGCTGCCCACCAACTCTTCTGTCCATTGTGGAATCGTTCCACACAGGCATGAAGGGTATAATCAAGTTTGATGGTGCAACTTCTGAAGAATTTGAAATCAAGAGTGGAGTTAAGCAAGGTTGTGTACTAGCTCCCACCCTCTTTGGAATATACTTTTCACTTCTACTGAAATATGCATTTCGTGATCAGGATGGTGGTATATACATTCACTCACGCTCAGATGGCGGCCTCTACAATGCTCAGAGATTGAAGGCTAAGACCAAAATTAGGAGGGTACTGATCAGAGAGTTGCTTTTTGCAGATGATGCTGCAGTTACGACCCACTCTGAGGAAGAATTGCAATGTCTACTATCTGCATTCTCCAATGCTTGTTCTGAATTTGGTTTAACAATTAGCAAAAAGAAGACACAGATTATGTCACAAGGTGCACATGGGGTACCATCAATCTTTATTGACGACGCCGAACTAGAGATAGTAGACCATTTTACATATCTAGGATCAGTGGTAAATAGCAAATTATCCCTAGATCAGGAAATCAACATCCGGATTGGTAAGGCAGCAACAACAATGAACAGGTTAAGAAAAAGAGTCTGGGAGAACAGGAAGCTTACTGCCAAAACAAAAGTCCTTGTCTATCAAGCCTGTGTCCTTAGTACTCTTCTCTATGGCAGTGAAACCTGGACAACTTACTCACACCAAGAGAACAATTTAAACAGCTTTCATATGCGGTGTCTGCGAAGAATTCTTGGTATTAAGTGGCAAGACAAAATCACAAATACTGAAGTATTGGAAAGATCAGGTTGTGTGACAGTTTATTCCATGCTCAGTCTTCGTAGACTTAGATGGATAGGACATCTTAGGAGGATGGATGATGGTAGAATACCAAAGGATATCTTTTTTGGTGAATTACAGATGGGTAAGAGATCTCAGGGTCGGCCTCTACTACGATACAAAGATGTGTGTAAGCGGGACATGATTGATACAGGCATTGATAATGCACATTGGGAGCAAGTCGCCGCTGAACGTGTTGCATGGAGGGCAAATATCAGAAATGGAATAAAGTCAAAGGAGAAAATTATTGCAGAAAAGTCACACACCAAGCGTTTGAGACGTAAGATGGTGCATGATGGTGGAAATGACCACGTGTTCACATGCACCCACTGTGAACGGACATTTACAGCGCAAATTGGCCTTATCAGTCACACTCGCTACCGCCATAGTTAAAAGTTATTATGCCTTTTTAGAGCACAAACTATCGTCTGTCAAGACGGCAAGGTGCCAATGGTATGGTATGGTGCTGACTGTAATAGTGATCATGTACAACTATGTTGTAAAATAAAAATAAGATTAAAAGGGGGTGGGGGTTAAGAACTTGAGACTTAATACAGAGGTGCTGAAAGTAGAAAAAGAAATTCAAGAACAATACAGAGTGACGGTGAAAAAATAGGTACAATGCAATAGCTAAAATACAGAGTATAAATGAACAATGGGAAATGTTGAGGGATTCATTCATCAAACTAGCAAAGAAATACTACCGGAGAAAAGCCAAAAAGCCAAGAAAAAAAATGGATGAATAAATAAATCTTAATATTGATGGATAAAAGGAATCAGGATAAAAATTACAAACAAGAATATGCTAAGATAAATAAAGAAATAGATAAATGTATGAAGACAAAAGAAAGTTGGTTAACGAGCAATGCAAAAAAATTTTATTGAATCCCATTAAAGATACAAAAGATATGCACAGACAAATCAGTGTGCTCACGGGAAGAAAAATAAGAATAAATACAGGATGTATGAAATCAACATCAGGAAGGATATTATTGGAGGAAGGTGCTATAATGAAGAGGTGGAATGAATATACAATAGTATTATATGATGGAACAGGGCAGAATTATCAGAAGAAAGCAACTTAGAAGGCCCACTTACTCTAAAGGAGGAAGTCGCTAACGTTATGAAACATATGAAGAAAGGAAAAACAGCTGGCCAGATGAAATCACAATAAAAGAATTCGAAGTATCGGGAGAATCTGGAGTAGATATATTAATCAAAATAGTGAATGATATTTACAGTAGTGGATATTTACCGAGCGATATGCTGAAATCTATATTTACAGATATACCAAAAAGACCAGGAGCAATTGAATGCGAAGGCTTTCGTACAATTAACCTCATAAACCATGTCACTAATCTTCTACTCAGAATTATAATGAGAAAAACAAGAAAGAAAATAAAAATGGAAATTAGTGAAGGACAGTATGGTTTTGTGGAAGGAAAGAGTACAAACAATGCAATGTGTGTGTGTGAGAGAGAGAGAGAGAGAGAGAGAGAGAGAGAGAGAGAGAGAGAGAGAGAGAGAGAGAGAGAGAGAGAGAGAGAGAAAGAGAGAGAGAGAGAGAGAGAGAGAGAGAGAGAGAGAGAGAGAGAGAGAGAGAGAGAGAGATTTGTACTTCATAGATTATACTAAGGCGTTTGACAAAAGTAAAACAAGATGAACTGATTAAAATGTTGGAAGATATCAACATTGATGGGAAAGATTTAAGAATAATAAAGAATACATACTGTAACCAAGTAGCAGCAATTAAAATGGGAAATAAAGAGGGTGGTTATAAACACATAAAGCTAGGAGTACGACAGGGGTGTGTCTTGTCATCGGGTCTCTTCTCCCTCTATAGCGAAATATTAATGAGAGAGATCAAAGAAAAGCTTGGAATATTAATCGGAGGTTATAATATAAACAATATACGCTAAGCAGATGACACAGTATTGGTGGTGGATAATGCAACAGACCTACAACAATTGTTGGACAATGCAGTAACAAAGAGTGCAAAGAAAGGACTCTCCTTGAATATAAAGAAAAAAGTAACAATGGTGATATCAAAGAAAATGGTGACACCAAAATGTGACATAGAAATAGAAGGGAAAATTCTTAAACTAGTGGATACTGTTAAATACCTACGGGCATTTATAACATCAGATGGAAGATGTACAACAGAGATTAAAAGCAGAATAGGGCAGGCAAAGGACGCATTTCAGAAAATGAAGAGTATCCTTTGCAATAAGTCACTATCAATGAATGTAAGAAAGAAAGTGCTGAAATGCTGTATAGAATCAGTTTTGCTGTATGGCAGTGAATCTTGGAATGCAAATGAGCAAATTAGGAAGAACCTAGAAGCAACAGAGGTGTGGTTTTTGAGACGAATGTTGCGAATTCCTTGGACTGCCAGAGTAACTAACAACGATTGCCTGAAAGAGGTTAATGAAACTAGAACACGCAGGTCAGCATGGTGACGTAAATTACAAGTACCTCTGAAGTCGGAGTGGGTTCGTCTGATGGCGAGGGACACAGTTAATAGGAAAAGCTAATCTACACGCAAAATTCAGTCCATCACTACTGTAAATAGTGTGTATGGACTACGCTTGAGTTCAAAACGAGCGAGCGAAAAAATAAAAAAGCTAGAACACTATATACCACAATAAGACAGAGACAAACAGCTTTCTTTTGTCATGTGATGAGAAGAGAGACATTGGAGAACATCGTGACAACTGGGAAGATTGAGGGGAAGAGAGGCAGACCAAGAGAAATGATTCTGGATGGATTGAGACCATGGCATGGAGGTATATCATCAGCAGTGTTGATCCAGACCACGAAAGACCGAGATCTGTGGAGAGCCATGAATGCCTACGCCAGCTGGCATGGCTCTTGATGATAAATTGGGAGCAGGGAATAACGCAGACAATGGGGGGCAGAGAATAACACAGACAATGGGGAGCAGATAAAAGCCAAAATTGAAAATAATTTGAAAATAACGCAGACAACAGAGAGCAGAAAACTGTCTAGTCACCGTAAGGAAATAGTAGAAGCCATGCTATACAAAATTAACAGATCTATAGTAGAAAACAAACTTGCCCGCCGAAAGTAATAGATAGCATAGGACAATCTGGACAACGAAATAATTTAGTAGCAAAGAGGACGCTAATTACCATAACAAATAGGTTGGGAACTCATGCTACGCAACATAAATTAATAGTAGCAGAAGTCGCACTAGCGTTAATCAGTGTATAGCAGCGGATATAATACACACCATTTCAGCATATATAGAGGATGATACACATGACAACGTACTGTTTGCTACGAGGCAAAATCCTGGGAGTTTATAGTGAAGGATTCATGGCGGTGTTTAGTTTAGGAGAGCCTGACATATGATACCTCAACATCTAGTCTGAGAATGGAGGTGCAGTCTGTCACTGCGTATTTCCGCTGGCTGAAGGTCAAATAGTACACACGTCTTGATTGTTACAGACTAGCAGAGCATGCTGACAAGGGCAAAGACAGGAATGTTTCATGCAGAGTGGCATGCTTCAGTTTTTAAACATCAAAGATAGAGAGTATCTTTGGATTTGTCCCCAGGACAAGCTGGTGTGGTGGGGAACGAGCAGTTAGACAGATTGGCTGGGTTTGCACCTGTGGGTGGGGTATTGGTGCATGATTAGGCAGATGTGATCATGACTTTCTGGGATCTTGTGTATGATGTGGATGGACAGATAAATCATCGTTACCTGGAGTAAATAGTTCGACGGTGAGTGATCAGGGGATCTGACCGATACTCAAAACTCCGAGGAAATACCAGCACTAAATAACGGAAGAATGTAGATTTTAAATAACAGCAGAAAACAGAAGAAATTAGATTGTATACGATACAATAGACAACAAAAGAAAGGAGATTGTAGATGATATACTTGACAATAGAATAAAGTAAACTGTAGAGGAAATGCCAAACAACAGAAAAGGGTAGATTGTAGAAGATAAAGTAACGACAGAATAGAGTAGGCTGTAGATAAAACTATAGAAAACAGAATAAAGCACATTGCAGAGGAAAAACTAAATAACATAACAGTAAATTGCAGATCTCACTTAAGGCAACAGAATAAAGTACATTGTTGAGGGAAAATACTATAATAGATGACAGAGAAGAATAGATTTCAGATTACGCACTAGAAATCAGAGTAGATTATAAATGGAACAGTAGAAAACAGAGTAAACTGGATTGTGGATGGAAAGCTAAACAAAACAGTAAAAACGTTAGTTGATGACATGCTAGAGAACAGTTGAAAGTAGACTGTAGAAAACATACAAGACAATATAATAAAGTGGACTGTAGGTGACAAATTTGACAATAGAATAGATTAGATTGTAAATGACAAAATAGAAAACTAAACAAATTAGATTGTAGATGAAACAGTAAACTAGACAACAGAATAAAATAGATTGTAGATGGCACAAGAGACAACCGAACAGTTTGATGTATCTGCGTCTCCCCCTGTACTTTGTGTGCCTAGCAGTACTCCAGTCATAACGGGAGAAGGTTTTCTCTACAAGTCCATAATATTATATTCGCTTCTTGTTAATGGTCATCAGACGTTAGAGCTAGACCTTCTATTTGCTAGACAAGACCATAGTCGTGGTTGCTGTAGGAACCTGTAATTCTCATATCTATGAAATAATAAGTAGATTATATACGAAACGTGTCAAACATATTGGCATTTATAAGATAGTATGTCGAGCATCGGCGCCGTGTCGAGTATTTCTGTTCATAACTATTTATTTCTTGTATTCTAGATAAATTTAATGACTTTTCTGTCAAAGTATCCATCGTCTTTTGCATATGTCGTTATGTATCTTTAACACCCGCAATCATCTCGATTGCTTAATGTTCGTTAGTTCTGTTTTCATAACGTGATCGAAACCCGGCGATTGTCTACTCTTAGTGAGACTATTAGTTTTCAAAGAAATGGAACACGTTATAAACAAGTAAGTTATTCATTTTGGTTGAAAAACTTCGTGTTGTGTATCAAAATAAGAGCATAATTGGCGGCCAGGGTATATGGTCTCGAGCGCTGTAACAAGTGTACAGTTTTATTGATTGATTGGACTAACGGGATCTTTTTCTGTGATCAGTATCCAATTAAAGAAATCCAAACAAAGAAATGAGATATCTCAATAAATCATGTGGGCCGCATAGTATTTGTTCTGGAGTCTGGGGAACACTTTGGCAAGTGCACTGGTCAGGTATAAATTTATATATATTTTTTAAAGAAATTGGCTGGTAGTCTTAGGGTCCTTGTGCATACTTTGTATGCGTTTAACTGATCTGTAAAGTGGTAGTGACATCTTGTACGGGCAGCTGTTAGATATATTGCAGTTCAGGAGTTTCATTGTCTTACTTTTGTTTAATTGGACCCAGTTTGTAGCCCACCCATCGAATTTATTTATGGCGTCTGCATTCTCATGTTTGCAGCTTCTGTGTGTTCAGACTGGGTCCATAATAGCAAGGTCGTCAGCATGTTGCGCTCTGTTGATATATAGTGTGGATAACTTTGAAAGATTGTCTGCGAAGACAATAAAAAGTGTTAGGGTAGGACTCCTCCTCCATGAGAGTCCCTTGCGGTATGCCATAATTCTGGTTTGGTTTCCCTTCCCGGAAATTCGCCTCTTGCAGGCTTTTCACGAAGGCAATTCTTCTTTCTTGGTAATACCTCTACAATTGGTCCACAGGTGGTCTGTACAGGGCTTGGTTAATCAAGTATGTTGACATTCCAGCTTCTGGTCAGAGATACCAACTTGTAACTAAATAATACAACGAAACGCACTCCTTAGATAGACTATCCGAACTATAAGTCAGCTCATGACAATTTCAGGACTCCAGACCAAATATGTATAATGCACAATGAGTGACATTTTACCATTAAGTAAATCTTACAAATCTGTCCATCTATTCTTGGGTATCAAAATTTACTTTATAATTGTACATTGCAATGCTCTGGATACATGACAGCATCACTTACATCACACTTTCAAGCATCATAGTTTCAAGTACAGAGGGTTTATATCACAGTGATGAAAAATATTGCAATATTAGCATTTACGTATGTTTTTCTTCCAATAGCCATTGTGAGCTATTCTGTCTGGATGATGATAGTGAACGTAAATAAAACGTGGCAGTGCTCATTGATCTGGGGTGGTGTTCTTTTCATAATTTCATAAGCACTCAATAATGACACATGTCTCCATTCTTACTATCTATTTGTGTATATGGTTAGTTAGTTAGTTAGTTAGTTAGTTAGTTAGTTAGTTAGTTAGTTAGTTAGTTAGTTAGTTAGTCATGGTTCCAACTTCACGGCAACGGGTTGTCCCCATATTGCTCCGTTCCTGTGCCAGTGAATATCACACAAAATGCTCCTCACTGCCAAAAGTGAACAACGGAACAGACAGGAGTATCGGCAAGCCAACAGCCCGCACAGGTACACTGTGCATAATGCCGCCGCCAGAATGCCAACGCAAAAGTCCTCCATGAAAAATACAGTTCATCGTCGATGGAAATGGCAGTCACCAGAAAGACTTCATTGACCCGGGTTTTATCCCATATGGCTTCGGTCTCTTTCCACAGGACGACCCGCCAAAAGCGCCGCACAAAGCACGAACTCCGTAGCTCCAGCGGCGACTCCCAGGAGTCTGCTGAAAAATGCACTCGTGAGCCGAAAAGGCAAACCAGTCAATCCAGCAACAGCCGGCCGCCATCGTTCCGAACATGCAGTTCATGCTACACACAACCGCGGACAGATGTAAAAGCATTCCACGCGAAACTCACAGCTCACAGTGTCGCGACGGTACCATATCCTCCTTAGTCCCCTCTTACGACATGCATGGTAGGCAACAGTGTTACTATTCTTTGCTCCCCCGTATGGGCCCCGGCAACACACGGGCGTTGTGTATATGGTTTACTTCACCATGACAGAAAACATTCAACAATTTACATATTCTGTTTTTTTTTTTTTTTCAAAAACAAGAGTGTGACTGCCCGAAAATTGTGTATAAAAGTATAAGACAGAAAACACAGGAAACACCGTGGTAGACAATCGACATTACTGTGTGAACATGTGTATATTTCAGCTTGAAGGATGTATCTAGTTATTTAACTTTATGTTGTGTGAATTCTGCAGTATGTACCTGACGAGATGCAGCGAAATACGCCAGGCAATCAATCGTGTAGACTATTGTTTGTGTCTTCGTTATTCAAACAGGATGTTGTGTTTTTAAGAACACCAGAGAGGGTGACTCTCTGGCAGATGTTGAGGGTGAATAAACAGATGTGAAGGAACACACAAGTCGTTGTTTTCGTTATAACATATGAAAGAATGCTCCGCTATCATTATCAGAAGAAAACAACGCGGGAATAATAGTTACAGTTTCAAAATGTGCAAGGCAAGGCATACATATTTTGGAGTCAGAAATAATCTTCTTCTTCTTAGTAGATCAATATCATTAGGAAGGAGGAACGTCTAAATAATCTTGAGGTTTAAATATTGAGCACAACCCACTACTGGCAACGCCGATCGCATTCTGTTATGAACCTAAGGCCTATCCACGTCAATATGGAAGCACTATACTCGAGTTTCGCCCTCATTTGAGCTCGTCAGTAGTGCATATCCCTGACCGGATCCGGAAACAGTCCCGGATCACGCGTGTGAAGCGGGTGTTTAACCACGCGGCACACACTGGACACACCAAATTATCACAACAGAACATCACAACGCTACCCATCGTAGGCTATGCTCAAGATTGCCCAATCGCCGCGACCGACGTCCGTCAATCGATGGGACCCGAACGATCAGGACTTCTCACTGGCAAGGAACACCAGGCCTCCTAAATCCAGTGAGCAATAATCAATTGATCATGTGGTTGTTTCGGGATTTGAAATTTAAATATTGAGCACAACCCACTACTGGCAACGCCGATCGCATTCTGTTATGAACCTAAGGCCTATCCACGTCAATATGGAAGCACTATACTCGAGTTTCGCCCTCATTTGAGCTCGTCAGTAGTGCATATCCCTGACCGGATCCGGAAACAGTCCCGGATCACGCGTGTGAAGCGGGTGTGTAACCACGCGGCACACACTGGACACACCAAATTATCACAACAGAACATCACAACGCTACCCATCGTAGGCTATGCTCAAGATTGCCCAATCGCCGCGACCGACGTCCGTCAATCGATGGGACCCGAACGATCAGGACTTCTCACTGGCAAGGAACACCAGGCCTCCTAAATCCAGTGAGCAATAATCAATTGATCATGTGGTTGTTTCGGGATTTGAAATTTAAATATTGAGCACAACCCACTACTGGCAACGCCGATCGCATTCTGTTATGAACCTAAGGCCTATCCACGTCAATATGGAAGCACTATACTCGAGTTTCGCCCTCATTTGAGCTCGTCAGTAGTGCATATCCCTGACCGGATCCGGAAACAGTCCCGGATCACGCGTGTGAAGCGGGTGTGTAACCACGCGGCACACACTGGACACACCAAATTATCACAACAGAACATCACAACGCTACCCATCGTAGGCTATGCTCAAGATTGCCCAATCGCCGCGACCGACGTCCGTCAATCGATGGGACCCGAACGATCAGGACTTCTCACTGGCAAGGAACACCAGGCCTCCTAAATCCAGTGAGCAATAATCAATTGATCATGTGGTTGTTTCGGGATTTGAAATTTAAATATTGAGCACAACCCACTACTGGCAACGCCGATCGCATTCTGTTATGAACCTAAGGCCTATCCACGTCAATATGGAAGCACTATACTCGAGTTTCGCCCTCATTTGAGCTCGTCAGTAGTGCATATCCCTGACCGGATCCGGAAACAGTCCCGGATCACGCGTGTGAAGCGGGTGTGTAACCACGCGGCACACACTGGACACACCAAATTATCACAACAGAACATCACAACGCTACCCATCGTAGGCTATGCTCAAGATTGCCCAATCGCCGCGACCGACGTCCGTCAATCGATGGGACCCGAACGATCAGGACTTCTCACTGGCAAGGAACACCAGGCCTCCTAAATCCAGTGAGCAATAATCAATTGATCATGTGGTTGTTTCGGGATTTGAAATTTAAATATTGAGCACAACCCACTACTGGCAACGCCGATCGCATTCTGTTATGAACCTAAGGCCTATCCACGTCAATATGGAAGCACTATACTCGAGTTTCGCCCTCATTTGAGCTCGTCAGTAGTGCATATCCCTGACCGGATCCGGAAACAGTCCCGGATCACGCGTGTGAAGCGGGTGTGTAACCACGCGGCACACACTGGACACACCAAATTATCACAACAGAACATCACAACGCTACCCATCGTAGGCTATGCTCAAGATTGCCCAATCGCCGCGACCGACGTCCGTCAATCGATGGGACCCGAACGATCAGGACTTCTCACTGGCAAGGAACACCAGGCCTCCTAAATCCAGTGAGCAATAATCAATTGATCATGTGGTTGTTTCGGGATTTGAAATTTAAATATTGAGCACAACCCACTACTGGCAACGCCGATCGCATTCTGTTATGAACCTAAGGCCTATCCACGTCAATATGGAAGCACTATACTCGAGTTTCGCCCTCATTTGAGCTCGTCAGTAGTGCATATCCCTGACCGGATCCGGAAACAGTCCCGGATCACGCGTGTGAAGCGGGTGTGTAACCACGCGGCACACACTGGACACACCAAATTATCACAACAGAACATCACAACGCTACCCATCGTAGGCTATGCTCAAGATTGCCCAATCGCCGCGACCGACGTCCGTCAATCGATGGGACCCGAACGATCAGGACTTCTCACTGGCAAGGAACACCAGGCCTCCTAAATCCAGTGAGCAATAATCAATTGATCATGTGGTTGTTTCGGGATTTGAAATTTAAATATTGAGCACAACCCACTACTGGCAACGCCGATCGCATTCTGTTATGAACCTAAGGCCTATCCACGTCAATATGGAAGCACTATACTCGAGTTTCGCCCTCATTTGAGCTCGTCAGTAGTGCATATCCCTGACCGGATCCGGAAACAGTCCCGGATCACGCGTGTGAAGCGGGTGTGTAACCACGCGGTACACACTGGACACACCAAATTATCACAACAGAACATCACAACGCTACCCATCGTAGGCCATGCTCAAGAGCATAGTTGTTATAATTAAATCTAGGACTGAGATCTGTGGAGAGAGATGAACTCCCAAGGCTATGTGGCAGGGCACATGATGATTAGTATTATTCCATACATTTCACATCATCAAAGATAAATATGTTATAACACTTAACCCTAGTGATGATGTAGACGATCTGTCGATTTCTTGTTTGAAAGGACGAATAGCATAGCGAGATTTCATCGGCACCAGACTTGCTCAAAGCTACATTAGAATCGACAGTCAACTCTCAGCATTCCGGCTGCCGGCATAAAGGGAGAAAGTAATTGTAGAACGGAAACCAGTTCAGGACAATCTCATGTGTAACTCTTCTGTGTCTCTTTCTGAAAATGCTGTTAATTCGATACATTAGAATTCTAGACTCGCGTGGTGTAATAGTCTTTAAAAAAAAAATTCAGAAGACGATATCCGAGGCGACCTCGTTACACCCAGAAAACCTCCTTTTAAGTTCTGACCAGCTCAGTGCAGGAACCCTTACACCAGTGAGGGAACCGATGCAGGTGTACGAGAACAGCAAACGCTATACATATTCTCTTGTGCGTGGTATTTATGTTTTATTCAGCTACAGCAGCAGCATATTCGGCCTACCCTTTACATTTCTAAATATCAATGAACTTTTAGTGTGCGAAACGTGATCACGGAATCTCTTATTTTGGTCTGTGTTCTTAGAAGCCGAGAAATCTGATCCAAGGAATTAGAAGGGCATATTTCATCCTAATGTTAATTTTGCATAAATAATCGTCCACAAGTGGATTGTTGAATGGTACTGTTCGAGTTATAGTGTCATGTCTAACGTGTCGATTACTGCCATGTTTACACACGAATTAACTGTATAATTCTTTCCGTTATAACGGTAATTTATTTTTGTTATAGTGGCAAAACCAGTGAATGAAATCACTTCAGTTTCGATTAGTAGTATAGCTACTGCTTTACTAATGATGGTGGAGATAGTGGTAGAAATACTATTGTGTACAATGTGTCTTCTGGTAATCAGTTCCATTTTGATTGTTTACATGATAACAATAACTTTCTACAGACATATTCGCCTAGAGGCAGAGCTGGCAGAAATGAACTGGCGTGTCAGGTGGGAGGACATTTTGTTTGGATCCCCAAGTAAAAACAAGAAGTTAGAAAGACAAGGCAGTAGGCTGAGCCTGAACAGAGTAAGTTGCTAGCATGTCTGACTATATAAAGGAAATGGAATCAGAAATACGGTTGACTGTATCGTGTACACCGCTGTTTCATGGCATTTGGTTTGAAGAGTATTGATGTTAAGATTCTGTAACCGTGTGCATGGCGCGTTTTGTTTTGTCTTCACTTGTGTTGAGCTGGAGAGTAGTCGACACACGTGCTGCTACTACTGGCAGTTTCTACTACTTGTGGGTGTACTGGACTTTATTTGCGGAAGTGTTAGCTTTCCCTATTACCAGTGTACCTCGCCTTCATGTGAACCCTCTCCTACTTCTAAGTTACTTGTAATTAACGTCCCCAAGTCAAAGACGAGAGGTCCAACTGACCGAACTCACTATGTCGCGGTCAGCACGAAAGTTTAAGCGCGTTCAACCTCTCAGCCACACCGATCTCTATGTGCATATGGTGATTGACTATTTTGTTCCTTGAACTATCTGACCTAAGATCTATGATCAACGTTCAGTTTGTGATGTGTTGATGTATGGTGATTGACTATTTTGTTCCTTGAACTATCTGACCTAAGATCTATGATCAACGTTCGGTTTGTGATGTGTTGATGTATGGTGATTGACTATTTTGTTCCTTGAACTATCTGACCTAAGATCTATGATCAACGTTCGGTTTGTGATGTGTTGATGTATGGTGATTGACTATTTTGTTCCTTGAACTATCTGACCTAAGATCTATGATCAACGTTCGGTTTGTGATGTGTTGATGTATGGTGATTGACTATTTTGTTACTTGAACTATATGTCCCCCAGATATATGATCAACGTTCGGTTTACGATATGTTATGCAATTAGCAAGCAATGTTGCTGGTGATTGACTATTTTGTTCCTTGAGCTATCTGACCTAAGATCTATATGATCAACGTTCAGTTTGTGATGTGTTGATGTATGGTGATTGACTATTTTGTTCCTTGAACTATCTGACCTAAGATCTATGATCAACGTTCGGTTTGTGATATGTTGATGTATGGTGATTGTCTATTTTGTTCCGTGAACTATATGTCCCCCAGATATATGATCAACGTTCGGTTTACGATATGTTATGCAATCAGCAAGCAATGTTTGCTCTATAATGTTTTTATGCGGTCAATAATCAATATTTTACTTATGGCGTGTTACTGTAGTCAGTAATCAATATTTAATATTTCTAGTTCTGGTGTAGTCAGTAATCAATATTTAATATTTCTAGTTCTTGTGTAGTCAGTGATCAATATTTGACGTATTAAGTTCTGGTGTAGTCAGTGATCAATATTTGACGTATTAAGTTCTTGTGTAGTCAGTGATCAATAGTTGATGCATTAGGTTCTGGTGTAGTCAGTGATCAATAGTTGATGCATTAGATTCTGGTGTAGTCAGTGATCAATATTTGACGTATTAAGTTCTTGTGTAGTCAGTGATCAATATTTGACGTATTAAGTTCTGGTGTAGTCAGTGATCAATAGTTGATGCATTAGGTTCTGGTGTAGTCAGTGATCAATAGTTGATGCATTAGGTTCTGGTGTAGTCAGTGATCAATAGTTGATGCATTAGGTTCTGGTGTAGTCAGTGATCAATAGTTGATGCATTAGGTTCTGGTGTAGTCAGTGATCAATAGTTGATGCATTAGGTTCTGGTGTAGTCAGTGATCAATAGTTGATGCATTAGGTTCTGGTTAACGTGATCAATAGTTGACATATTAAAGTCTGGAGCGGTTAGTGATACATTCTTAGATAATCGTTGGTCATAGTTTGGCGTATTATGTTCTGCGCATGTAATGTTCGATGATGTATCGAACTAGCTAGTGGTCATTGTGTGACTTAGGATCATGTTCTGGCATAGTAAGCAGTTGCCACGAACTATGCCGTCAAGCTTGGATCATCATGATTTCCCATCTATCACTGTCTCTAGTGCTCTGTCTGTGTTCTTCGTCATCTGACGCCATTATGCAAAGTCATTCGAGTTCTGTATATCCGCATTGTTGCACCTTTTCCTCCCAATTTACGAGTATCTTTAAAATGTGACGCTATTTCTTCTCAGAATAGGCCAGATCAAGCTTGAAGTGAAAATATGGTTTTTTCTGATCAGGTTGTATTTTTTGTTTTCTTCTGCCTCTCTCTTCTGCCTCTCGCCTTATGTGTCTATTATCGCCAATCGCCGTCTGGGATCGTTGCCATTAATATATTTTCTAGCCTCACGTTGTCTTACAGCTTGTCTTCTTATTGTTCAATGTCATACACATTCAACATTACATGTTTTGCTATGCACTGTAACGCATGTTTTTTACTGTAAATTGGGCGCTTTCTGTTCATAACGCTGGTTTTCATCTTTCGGAAAGCTGTTTGTTTGAATGAATGTTGTTGCGCACGACCTGAACATGTTATTGAAGATGGGAAAATACGGCAAGCATGATCCCCCTCACCAGTCAGCAAGATACTTGATGATGATGATGATGATGTTAGTAACAAAGTAAGTGTATGCTGGTGCGCATAACAAAGAAATTGACAGGTATGGAAAATATAATTTTTCTATTTATGATGGAGAGAGAGAGAGAGAGAGAGAGAGAGAGAGAGAGAGAGAGAGAGAGAGAGAGAGAGAGAGAGAGAGAGAGAGAGAGAGAAAGCTGGAGAGAGTGAGAGAGAGAAAGAGAGAGAGAGAGAGAGAGAGAGAGAAAGCTGGAGAGAGTGAGAGAGAGAAAGAGAGAGAGAGAGAGAGAGAGAGAGAGAGCAATAATACCCTGATATGTATTGCAGCCCATCATCAATGTAAAGATTACCGTTTGTCTCATTTTGATACCTGGTGGAAAGTATTACTAAGCTAATGTCCCACAATATGTAAATACGGCATCAGACTATGTCTGCTTACACTGTACATTCTCTTGTTAAAAGATGTTTACTGCATAAGCATATAAATATAATCACATCAACATTGTTCTCCAACAGAAAGGTTCCTACAATAGTTCCTGCTCAGGAGACACCATCGCCGCACACCTTAACGACGGCAAAAGACAACTCTATACCAAAACCGGATATTATAAGGTATGTCGCGTGCGCTCCTTTTCTACTCGGGCTATTCCATCCATCCATCATGTGCCATGCCGATATGCGTGGGCGGTCATGTTTTCCCATCTCACTCGATCACCAGATTCGTGGATCAGCTCCGTGTTCCTGTCTCGACCATGCCAAGAGGCCAAGCCATCCAGGTATATACTTCTCGGTCTTCCCCTTGGTCTATTCCCTTCGATCTTGCCAGTTGTCATAAAGTTCTCCAAGTCAATTATTCTCATAACAAGCCCAAAAAATTTTGACTATCTGCGTCTAATGACTCTAATCAGTTTACGATCTTCATTTGTTTCTCGAAGAACTTGTTCATTGGTTTTTCTGTCTGTCCATGGTATTCTTTGCATTTTCCTCAGAAACCACATTTCCACAGCCATCAGATGTTTTTTCTCGGGCTTTTGTGATATGTTTATTTAGTTAATTGGTTACTTAGTCAGTCAGTCGGTAGGTCGATTGGTCGGTCGGTCGGTCGGTCTGTTGGTTAATTGGTTGGTTGGGGTTGGTTGATCGTCAATCATTCATCATGTGCCATGCCGATAAGCGTGTTTCGCCATCTCACGCGATCAACAGAGTCATGGATCAGATCAGTGTTCATGTCTCGACCATACCACGTGGCCAAGCCATCCAGGTATTTACTTCTCTACGTTCCCCTTGTTTTCTTCGCCTCGATCTTTCCAGCTGTCACCAAGTTATATATTTCTTCTCATAACGTGGCCAAAAATATTTTACTGTCTACATCGAATTTCTCTAACCAGTTAATGTCTTTCATTTGTTACTTGTAGGACTTTTGTCATCGTTTACGCTTCACATCCATACAAAAGCACAGGTGCTTTGTAGCACCTCAACACGCTTTTCCTCGAGTGCAAATGGCGTCTTTTTATTGCTCAGTATGTTTTCTATCTTGCAAAAGGCTACCTTTGCTTTTGCGATTCTCATTCTAATTAATTCAAGGCATCTACCATCAGATTTTATGACTGTTCCGAGATAACTGTAACGATTCACTTCTTTAAGAATATTTCCATTTACTTGTATATTACATTGTGGTATTTCCTTCTTCCTAGTGGCGACCATAATCTGTGTCTTCTTACAATTTAATTCTAACCCTAGTTGTTCACTGCATGCAACAACCGCATCAACTAAATGTTGCAGATCTTCTCATTGTCTGCAGTGAATACTGTATCATCCGCATATCTAATGTTAATGATGTTACGTCCCCCAATGATTATATTGTTGACATCTTCTACTTTTCTGAAAATATTTTCACTGTACAGGGCAAAGAGATCTAGAGACATCACATATCTGTCTCACACCTCTCTTAATAGGCTAATATTGACATACTTCATAACCAATCCTTATGTTAGCTTTTGTTCCCAATATATGTTTTTTACAAGTCTGAAGTCTTTCCCATCAATTTGTAGATCTGCAAGTATCTTCACCATGTTTCATTTGTAGCAACAGTTTCATTCCCAGATATAGAACTCGCGCTTTCAGGGTCTTACTTTTTTAAAGCCTTTGTGTTATCAATAAAGCAAAGATGTAGGTCTTTGTTTAATTCTATAGAATGTTCAATTAATGTTCTCGGCATATACACAGCATTTACTGTACCCATGCCTTCTAAAAACCCGTGTTATTCTTCTCATTTTTCGTGTTGTATTTTCTTCCCAACTCTTCGCATGATAATTCTTAGCAAAATCTTCGTGATTATACTAATTGTTCAAGGCTCCTGATTTCTTTGGGATTGCAATAAATATAGTATTACATAATTCAGGAGGTAACTCCCCAGTATCATGTGTTGTATTCAGCAGTCAGGTGACTTGGTTTATTCCATATTCTTCAAAGGCATTGATAATTTCTGTTGTGATGTTGTCTGAATCCGGGATCTTGCCAATTGGTATATGGTTAAGAGCATTTTGAATTTTCAAAATGTGTGGTCCTTGATGTTTATTCCGAATAACATACTGTTATTTTCTAGTATCACCATAACGGCTTTTCACATAATCTGGCCACGCATGCGAAATCTGAGCTTTTTCTATTATGATTTTTTTCACTTTTTTTTCAAGTCATTCTTTTTTCTCCCCTCTTTACATAATGTTCTGACTTTTCTGTGAATTTCTTTATATTTGTGAGGATTATTTGTGTTGTTTTCGTGCTCCATTAGTCTTAAAAGTTCTTCAGTCATCCATTTCTTACGACCTCATTTCTTGAATTTTGGGACAAGTGTTTCTGCAGCCAAACTGATTGAATTCTTCAACATTCCCCATTGACCATCCGCATCTTGAAATAAGATCTCTAGATCAAACAATATATTAAATCTGTTCTTTACTTCTATGTTGAAATTGTCTTGTATTATATTCCCTTGTCAAAGTACACAGATCACATTTGGTGTTTTCTCGTGTATACTTGACGTTCTTTAACTTTACCTTCACTGCGCCTGTAATCAGTCTGTGTTTACTGTAACAGTCTGCATTTGGAACTGTTTTTGCGATGATTGTTAATGCATTTCGAAACTTTCTGCTAATCAGGATGTAATCAAAATGGTTTCTAATCCTCCTATCAGTAGTCCTCCGTGTCCATAATCTTTTTATTTCAGTGTTTAGGTACTTTTCTTGTGACGTTCTGTGATTTGACGAATCATGATAAACTAGGCATCTTACAGACGGTAGTTTGCCGTTTTTTTCCTTCCTGACAGTGACCATACTGGCCGATGACCGTAGCCATTGTCTCGTTAAAAAGATCTGGCCTACCGTCGTGAAACTTGAGACCATAACCAGTAACTATCTGTCAGCTGCCCTCAAAATTCCATCCACCACCTGTCTTCTGTGGTTTCTTGTGAAAACATTCCTAACATGGTTACGAAAAAGAGCACATCTTCCCCAGAAAACCACAACAGCGTCCTCCTGAGAATAAAACGCCGTCATTCCGTCGCCATTTTACCGGAAGCTGATCGTCACATCACCCTAAGTGCACCTAGAAAAAGCTCATAAGCGCTCAGATCTCGTGCTCAATTTATCCACCAGCACGCCCGCCGCTAACTGTTCCGGGTCTATGGGGTTAGAAAGGCACTGCCCGCTCCCAGTAAAACGTTCATTTGTAGCAACAGTTTCATTCCCAGATATAGAACTCGCGCTTTCAGGGTATCCGGCCGTCTCGTGACTCTATCAACTGCCACGGAAGCGATGCTCACCAACACCGTCTGCTTTTTCATCACTTTTACTCTAGCATGGTCAGGCACAAACATGAGAGTGACATATTGCAGCTTTGACCTCTGGTTACATACCATCCACAGTTTACGCACACATCAAGTCTCACCCTTCCTCGGATAGCTCATTTAATCGCTGAGAATACAGATGGGTAACTCAGTGTCTCCAGTCAGACCATCTTCTTAGTCGAAACTTTTTTCGAAGATGCTTTTGTTTTTAAGCATGTTCTTAGTCACGGCCATGATTTCCGTGATCGTACTGCTTGGAGCTACAACGAAATACCACTCTCCTCCCTGACTGTCCTCCCTCCACACTGTGTCCCTGCACCTCACAGATGACAGACTCATCTGCTTGGATAATAATGTAATCATATGTGGATTATTTGCTGATTAGTGTGTAAACCTCTGAAACATTAACCACCACTTGTTTACATAATTACACACAGACAGGTACTCTCGTACGTTGTTCAAACTAAATCTAGCCTGACATAAGGAAACGATCAATATGTTTCTGCCTCCCTACCTCAATGATAGTGTCAGGTACGCGTAATGATATACTGCGTGTTTCATCTTTATGCTACTATTTCATCTATCCTAGAATTTAGGCAGTTGTCACGTTGTGTATTCCAGTTTTCCAGATTTCCGGGATATTGAAGATCATTCTTGTCCCTCCCTTTGTGAAAAACTAAAAAGCATGGAAGGTGACCTTACAAATAAGCATTAATATCTTTTAAATCTAACACATAGTGATAGTCGATAGTTGCAAACTGTTGACTCCGAAGAGACGCTTCAAAAACAGCGATGACAATTACCAACACAAACAACGAACGGGAACCCGTGAAGACAATATGCAAAGACCAAAAGAGAGGAAGCCAAAACGTTCTAAAGATCTGGATATTGATGAATGCGTTGAAAATACTTATTGCGCAGAACATGAGAGACAGACTCAGAGAGATAGACAAAGAGAGAGTCGAAGAGAGATAAAGAGAGAGAGAGAGAGAGAGAGAGAGAGAGAGAGAGAGAGAGAGAGAGAGAGAGAGTATGTATAGTCTACGGTACTTTCGGTACTCTCGAGTAAACAAACCATTAAGAGCAATTCAAAGTTGGCAAGGCCGATTAATCCAGGTCATTGCAGAGAGTGTAAGTGTACGTGGACAATAAATCAGTTTCTGGCACTACTGGATATCAGTGTTATTGTAAATCGAAGTCCATTTGAATTATTAGCAATAGTTTCATGAATAATATGAAATGTTAAACTGATATAATTATAAACAATCTAATACCATCTCAGTACAGTTGAGTTGAGATCAGAAACGACATCATTGCACTCAGGACATTCTCATACGTGCTCCGTCCCCTCGTTCAACAGCCTAGCGAAGAGTCATACTATTAATCGTTCCCACCACTACCTGACTAAAAGTTCTTCTGGTCTTCACTCTCAGTTTTGAGATTCTTCCAGAACCCCTGCCGATTCCCCGTCCCACCCATCTTCTCAACCTGGTCCAACAGGCGCTCGGCCACCTCTCCCTTGTCCGTAGGTAATCTACCATTAAGAGGTGCATTCCCTGCCAGCCTATCAGCCTGTTCATTCTCCCCCCCCCCCCCCTCGCACATCCATACGACCCAGGGGGGGGGGGGGGGGGAATCCATACAATTCTCTCACTCTGAACTCTGTTGAGTTGAGTTGAGTTGAGTTGAGTTGAGTTGAGTTGAGTTAAGAACCGACATCACTGCACTCAGGACATTCTTATACGTGCTCTCTGAACTCTGAAGCGAGGAAAGCCATTACGTACGAAAGATTCCTTTCTCCATCTTACTAAGTATGCTCCTTGAGTTCGTTATGAATGCAATGTGTGTCGCAGGGGTCTCCTCTAACAATCGAAAGGCCGCTGTAACTGCTGCCACCTCCATTCTAATGCTGGAGGTCGTAGCATCATATGCCAGACTCACCTGTTTTAAGAATCGTCCATTAGCTTTCGCGATGAAACCCCAACGACTACGTCCGTTTCTCACCACTGACCCATCGGTGTAGATCACTACTTCACCTTGATATGTGTTTCTCTGGATCAGTTGTTACAACTAAAACTCTGTGCGGACTGCTGCCCATTCTCTGCACTCTCGACCCAGTGTTACTATAACAGTGTGCCAGTCCAACATGTCTTCCAGTGCTTTAATGCTCTCTTTGTAAAGATTGATAGTCTCTCGATCATACACCTGGTGTATGGATATTTCTGCCTGTGCCACCAAGGACCTTTCTCGTCTCAGTTTATGAACCTTTACCATATTCATGGCTTCATGCAGGGATTGATCCCTATCTGCAGCAAATCTGATGTACCATTTAGCTTGAAGGACCCTATGCATGTCCGCCATTGTTGATAGTGCCAGAATATGCCTCAAGCATTTAATTGGTGTGTCCTATGTGCACACCAGGGTTACCCGCATGACCGCATTCTGCATGCGCTGCAACTTTCTGGCTATTTGATACTCTCACCAGCCTCAAACCATACTCAGTGACTGAAATTATTAACTGCTAAAGAGCCTGTAAAGTATCCTCTGCTCTATCCCGGTTGCTGCCATCGCCCTCAATGCATTAAGACCGTTACCAGCCGTCACCACCAAAGCCACCACACGATACTTAAAAGACATACACCTGTAAAAGGTGATTCCTAAGTACTTCAGTTCATTCTCTCTACTAAGAAGACATCCGTTTAATATAATACATGGAACATCTGCCTTCACGATTTGGTTATCCAGGAAATTCATTTATTCGTTGGCAACTAGCCGTCTTGACAGACGATAGTTTGTTTCATTGTGCTTCGAAAGGTATAATAATAACTACAACCCATGGCGGGAGCGAATGTCACTAATCAAACCAATACGTGATGTAAATGTTCGTCCAAAGTTTATGCTTGTGAACACATGGTCATTTCCACCATCATGCACCATCTTACGTCTCACACGCTCAGTGTATGACGTATCTGCAGTCATTTTCTCCTTTGTCTTTATTCCATTTCTGATATTTTTCCCCAATGCAACACGTTCGGCGGCGATTATGTCCCCTTTTAAACACATCTTTGTATCGTAATAGAGGCAGACCCCGAGATATCTTACCCATCTGTAATTCACCAAACAAGATTTCCTTTGGTATTCTACCATCATCCATCCTCCTAACATGTCCTATCCATCTAAGTCTACGAAGACTGAGCATGGAACAAACTGTCACACAATCTAATCTTTCCAATATTTCAGTATTTGTGAATTTGTTTTGCCACTTAATACCAAGTATTCTTCACAGACACCACATATGAAAGCTTGTTTAAACGTTTCCCTTGGTGTGAGTAAATTGACCACGCATGACACAGGTTTGATAGACAAGGACTTTTGTGTTGGCAGTAAGCGTCCTGTTCTCCCAGACTCTGTTTGTTAACTGTTAATTGTTGTTGCTGCCTTACTGATGTTGATTTCCTGATCTAGGGATAATTTTTTTTTACCTCTAATCATAGATATGTAAAATGGTCTACTATCTCCAGTTGGGTGTCGTCAATTTAGATTGATGGTAACCCAAGTGCACACTGTGACATAATCCGTGTCTTCTTTTTGCTAATTATTAAACCAGATTCAGAACAAGCATTGGGGAATGCATATAGTAGACGTTGTAATTCTTCATCAGAGTGGGGTCGTAATTGCAGCACCATTGGCAAAAAACATCTAGCTTATAAGTACCCTCCTAATTTTGGTCTTGGCCTTTAATCTCGGAGCGTTGTAGAGGCCGCCATCTGAGCGTGAGTGAATGTATATACCAGCATCCTGATCACGAAAGGCATATTTCAGTAGAAGTGAAAAAGTCTAATCCAAATAGGGTAGTGCCAATGAATTTGCAGTTTGGCTCGTAGTATCCCCATTAAAAATTTATCATGAACATCAAACCAGAACGATGAATAAGCCCAGACACTGACGTCCTTGATTGAACACCTCTTTATTGTGGACATGTAATACAGCAGACATCATTCGTAAACGTCACATGTTCCGGTCTGTGGGAGGGCATATGAACGTTCTAATTAAGTTATTTAGTCCTAGGTGTATCAATCGTTGTATCAATCGGTGTACGTTGACAACTGCTAAATTTCGACATACTTCAAATGGAAAGGAGATTTTTGCAACTTGGAATGTTACAGGTCTAGGATATAAGGAACCAGCTCTCGTAGAGTTCATGAAACAATCAAATATTCAATTATTAGGACTCTCAGACACTAGGAAAAAGGGGCAGAAAAACAACGAAAACAACACACGAAGGTTACGTTACTATATGGAGTGGCGTCGATCAGCGAGCTACAGCTAAACATGGAGTGGGTGTTTTGTTGCATCCAGACTAAGCGAAAGCCATTATCAACACTATTTTATATCAGAAAGGATAATACTAGTAAAGATCAAAGAAGGAAATAGAACAACAACTTTTATACAAACATACGCCCCATGTAATGACACTTACAGCGACGAAGACAAAGACGAATATTTTGATAAACTTGCAGACACGTTAAATAATGTCAAGGAGACAGATGAACTAGTTGTGATGGGTGATTTTAACGGACGAATAGGCACAAGAAGAACACCTTGGGAGGATTGCATGGGGCCATTCAGCAACACAGAGACTGACTGTAACAGCAATGGTCAACGTCTACTCAACATATGTTCGGAACATGGACTAATAATAGCAAATAGTTTTTTTTCAACATCGTCGTAGCCACACCAAAACCTGGTATAAATGGAATTACATAGACCAAGCATCTCAAATTGACTTTATTCTAATTAGGAAATCAGACAGAAGGCTACTATTAGATTCAAGAGCACTCCCAAATACAGATGTTGATACTGATCACAAACCAGTCATAATAAAAAAGATTTCACCACACAGGAAAATAAGAAACAAAAAGGTAACAACACATGTCATCAATTATAGGAGGTTGCAGGAAAATACGTTTAAAGATGAATTCAATCAAGAAATCCAAAACCTACATAAGAACATCCCTGATGATCACTCAAGCGTAGGTAAGGAATGGACATGTTTCAAGGCTGCCATGCTAGACACACTGAAAAATAAATGTGGAACAAAGAAAGTAGGGCAGGACAAAAGATTAAGAACAGCCTGGTGGAGCAACGAAGTTAAAGATAGCATATTCAAAAAGAAGGTAGCATTCAAAAAGTGGATCACAACTAAATCTGAACAGGACTATATTACTTATAGAATAGCACGACGTAATGCCAAACGAACAATTAGAGCATCTAGAGATGAATCCTGGAGAATATACGGTGAACAGATGGCGACCCTTAGCAAAGACTGCCCAAGAGAATTTTATAAACGTGTCACCACAATGAGAAACAGAGATGCATGTTACAACCCAACCACCATCATAAACAGCAAAAGAGGTATACCGATATTTAATCCACAACAAAGATTAGCAAGGTGGGCAGAATACTTTCAAGAACTACTCAACCCCACACATAACATAGAAAACCTCACTTTTGTGCCTAAATGCCGGGGACAGCAAGAACCAAATTTCATACCTGCAGACGTCAAAGCAGTTATACAGAAAAGTCCTAAAAACAAATTAGCAGGTCCAGATGGAATAACCACAGAAGCTATTCAGGCCTGTGGGGAAACAGGAGTTAAATGGCTAACAAGACTTTTTAATATAGCATGGGAAGAAAGAAAAGTCCCAGATGATTGGCAACAGGTAATAATAGTACCAATATGGAAAAAGAAAGGCAATATGAGAGAGTGTGAAACATACAGAGGTATATCACTTCTGAGCCATATAGGGAAAATGTATGCAAAACTTTTGGAACAAAGAGCTAGACCAATAGTTGAACAACAGTTAAGCAAAGCACAATTCGGTTTTCGGAAAGGTAAAAGTTGCACTAGTGCATTATTTACACTTAGACAAATTTGTGAAAAAACTATCGAATATAGTGACCAGCAGAATATTGTGTTTGTAGATCAGGAAAAGGCTTTCGATAGAGTAGACAGATACAAATTATGGACCATCCTTGAAGACTATGGGATAGAAGGGCAACTGCTAGAAAACATCATAGCCATGTACCACTCGAGCCGAAGTACAGTAAGAACACAAGAAGGTATATCAGATATGTTCACAGTCAATACAGGAGTGAGGCAGGGATGTGTGCTCTCTCCCCTGCTATTCAATATCTACATGGACAGAATTTCCAAAGAAGCAAGTCTCGACAGAACAGATTCAGAAAATTTAGAACTCTTTACTCCAGATGAAACAACTGACCCACAGAGAATAAATGAACTTCTATTTGCAGACGATTAGTGCCTGTTTTACAGCGATGAGGGCAGACTACAAAATCATATTACTAATCTGAGTTCAACCTGCAGCAGATACAATATGAGTATAAACACAGCCAAAACCGAAGTAATGCAAGTTAGCAGATCGCCAGGCCCACTAAGTATACAGATAAATAACACACCTCTGAAACAAGTTAAAGAATTCAAATACCTTGGAAGTATGATCACAGAAGATGGCTGATTTGACAGAGAAATTTAAATCAGATGTCAAAAACCTAGTGCACTTACATATCAACTATCACCCTTACTGAAACATCCAAACATACCTATGTCCGCAAAACGACAGATAATAAACAGCATATTCACACCAACCCTAAGCTACCAATCTCAAACCTGGACTTTATCCTGCGAAATGAGATGCCTGAGGAGAACTTCCAACTTAACAATCCGAGACCGAGTAAGAAATGCTACTATCAGACAGACTGTAGGATCAACACCTTGTGCCACATTTATTGAAAGACAGAAGATCAAGTGGTTTGGCCATGTCGTTAGAATGCATCATCAGCAACTACCATCACTGGCCTTACATCAAAGATCATCTGCGACGAGACCACAAGGACGTCCAAGAAGAAAATGGATTGACGACATCAGAGACATTGTACAACCACACGGAATGACACTATCCAGTGCCGTCCACCGGGCGCTGGAACGCAAATTATTCCTCCCCACGACGCTTGACGGCAGAAGTGGAAGATGATGATGATGATGATGATGATGATGATGATGATGATGATGATGATGATGATGATGATGATGATGATGATGATGATGATGATGTATCAATCGTTTCGAGTATCGCCCTCTATTCGACCTCCGACAATGATATTACTATTATGGAAAATGCCAACTTACAGAGAGGCCTTGACGTCTGATACTCGCTGGGTCACACCTGACTGCCATTTACTTGCTGAAAACAACTTGCAGTCATCTTGGTCACTCGCTCTGCCGTACTAGGCTGATATAACATCTTTGAACACATTTACTGAATCATTTAACATACTTCTTTAGGATTCTTTATGGCGTACAAATGCTCTCACGTCTGCTCAAGTCTCAAGTCGAAGCCCCTGACCTAACTGTCGTTCAGGAAGTTTCCCGCCGTGACGTCACTTTCCGTCACGTGTAGTTCCCGAGGCAACTTTCACTTCCGGTTTTTCAGCGTCTCAATGCTGAGTTATGTTCAACCCTTTTTCGTGACCCATCTTCTACCAGGATTTCGTGGAGAATCTAACTCAGTGGTTCTCAACCTTTTTTGGTCCGTGCCCCCCTTCACCATATTTTTAGGGCGTCATTCCCCCCCCCTCACCATATTTTTAGAACGTCATCCCCCCCCCCTTTCGTATTTCCTCCCTAAAAATTTCCCCCCTGCCCCTACACAGTATACGTAATAATTGAAGCTAAATTTAATAGCACATACTAAAACAAGTCTAGATGTCCACATAAAACGTGATTTGTGGGTCTACTTATTTTATAAAATGAATTTTAGAAGGGTGAGACGTACAGAACCGTAAAGTATGAAGGGAAAAACAAGATCAAGTAATCGGTTCTTGTATTAACGCAATCTTTAAATAATCTTCATTCCTCCCCCCCCCCCTTGGAAACCCCCAAATTCCCCCCTGGGGGGGGGGGGGGGAATTCCCCATCAGTTGAGACCAACTGATCGAACTGTTCTCTTGTTAGTACTAATCTAGCGTGTTCTTATAACCAATTGATACGTGGCAGGTGGGAGATAGCACACAACCTTGCTTAACTCTACTCTTGATTTCAAACTCTTCTGAATTGCACCATCAAACTTGATTATGCCTGTATGGAACTATTTCACAATGGACAGAAGAGTTGGAGGGCAGCCTGTCTTCTTTAGTGCCTTGAACAGACTCCCACGACTGACCAAATCAAATGCCTTTGTGGTGTCGATGTAGGCAATAAACAGTGGTTGACTCTGTTCACATTTTTCTGGCATTTGTCGCAATGAGAATGTCATATCAATGGTATACCGGTGCCGTCGAAAGCTACAATGTAATTCGGGGTAGACTTGATCTCCCAGAACTTGAAGTCTGCGCAGAACAATTCTGACAAATACTTTTCCAACAATACACAGAAGTGAGATACCCCTATAGTTGTTGCAGTCGCTCCGATCGCCCTTGTTCTTGTACAGCGTTATGATGCTTGAATCTTTGAAATCCTGTGGGAATTGTCCTTCTCGCCAGCATAGCTCTATTAGCTGGTTGATCTGTAGAGTGAGTGTGTCTTGCCCACTCCTGAGAACCTCTATTGGAATCCCATCCTTTCCTGGAGCCTTGCCAGATGCAAGTTCATTTACGGCACATTTAACTTCTGTTATGGTGGGAAGTGTGCCAAGGTGATCAAGAATTGGCAGGGTTGTATGGCGTTGAGGTCATCATCCGCTAGTTTAGTCTCACTTGAGTAAAGCTCCAAATAGTGCTCTACTCATCTATACATCTGCTGTTTCTTATCAGTGATGTTTTCTCCAGCGGTGCACTTATTTTGATTATTGGAGCTTCATGCTTGCTTCTGATGTTTTCCTTATGACTTGCATTTTGAATAAGACCAGGGATGGAATTACACCTCTCCATAGCACAAAGCCTGGCCTGAAATATAGAAACCATGCATCATGATCTCCTCTCTCTCTCTCTCTCTCTCTCTCTCTCTCTCTCTCTCTCTCTCTCTTCTACTCTCTCTCTCTCTCTCTCTCTCTCTTGGTATGCCTAGTTCACTCATGAGGAAAGGTAACACCAATACATTTGGAACATTACAAGGTCCGGAAGCTGCCGGATCAGCAAAGCAATGCTCTAACTATCCGCCTGTCAGAGCTTCGATCCTAGACCAGCTGCCAACCACGGTCTGGGGCCTCATATCTGACTAAGACCTGACACCTGACCTGGTATCTCTACATAGCTGTGACTTTGCTGGTGTAGACATTAAAGAGCACTGGGGACATGGCAGATCCCTGCGGCAGCCCAGGTGTAATAGTACACTGGTCATTAGTTCATGAACCCATGTGCAGTGCAATATTACGCTCATTAAGGACTGCCGCTGAGGGAATATAACCATCTTGTTGATTTCACCTGCGTCTGGTAAACTAATATGCAAATGCTTTCTGGCTCCTTTGATGCCTGAACACACAGACAGACAGACAGACAGACGGACACACACCCACACACACACACACATACACCCCGTTTATAATATATTGCAACATCTCTTAGGGTGCCATTGTTGCCATCAAGCCAGTGGACAGAAGCTGCATTACCATTCACAAACCACTCTTGTTGGAAATCAAACGGGTAAGTATCTTCTGTCAGTACTAGGCTGATGATGTTAATCTGTGGCAAAGTGTGTGCTTATAGTCAGGTGTCTGTGATGTTATCACTGGCATATTACTTGTTTATGGGAGTACTATCCGGCACAGTGCTGAGTTTGTGATGTTAATCTCTGGTACAATACTAACTATGTTTATGTTGGAAACGTACCATCTGGTGCAGTACTAGATTTGTGACGGTGTTATTGTCCTGGCATAGTACTAGGTTTTATGTTGGTAATCTTATCGGGACACAGTACTAGGTATATGATAGTGTTAATGCCTGACACAGTACTAGGTATGTAGTGGTTTTACTGTCTGCCCCAGTATTAGATAAACAGTACATGCAGGCAAGTTTCAATATCCACATACTAGCAAGTATCAATACCCAGACAACCAATATATACTGGGCAGTGACACGGTACTAGAATATGATGGTGTTAGTGTCTGGGTGACGATTGTCTGCTATCATCTGGAAAATTTGGGGTTCAATACTTTTTGAAAGACTTTTTCTTCTTCTTCTTTTTCTTCTTCTTTTTCCTTTCTTCTTCTTCTCTTCTTCTTCTTCTTCTTCTTCTTCTTCTTCTTCTTCTTCTTTTTCTTTTTCTTTTTTTCTTTCATCCGGAGGGGGTTTTTTTTCGGGGTGGGGGGGGGGGGTGGGGGGGTGTTGCGTTGAGTCTGTTTACAGCAGAGCTGCGTTCTTACGCCATTAGGCCAACACAGCCGACTTCTGCGGGCATTTGTTGACCGGGTTAACCTTCTCGGAGGAAAGATTTTTGATAGTCAACTGACAAGTTTCTTCAGCAGGAAAATCATCTACCTTACTATTGTCATAATTATCAAAAGCTTCCATTGAGAAACACAGCAAACCTGTTTATCAGGATTTGCTCTTTCAGAAAGATTTTTCTTTCCATATATCGTCTTCATTAAATGGTATAATGTTCTCAGACGCTCATGTTACTGAATGTCTTTAATTATCATCATTGATTTTTAAGAGTCCATGTAGATCAGTGGTTCTAAACCCTTTTTTTGGGCCCCGTCCCCCCCTTTCCCACCATATTTTCAGAACATCATTCCCCCCTTCCTATCAAACATTTGGCCCGTGCCCCCCTTCACCATATTTTCAGAACGTCATCCCCCCCCCCTTTCATATTCCTACCTAAATAACCCCCCCCTACACAGTTATACGTCAAATGGAAGGTAAATATATTAAAAACAGGTCCTAGACATCCACATAAAACGTGTTTGTAGGGTCTACTTACTTTATAAATGAATTTTAGAAGGATGAGACGTGCATAACTGTAAAGTATGAAGGGAAAAAGCAATATCAAGTAATCGGTTCTTGTATTAACGCGATCTTGAAATGATCTTCATTCCCCCCCCCCCCCCCCTGGAAACCCTAAAATTCCCCCCTGGGGGGGGGGGGGGAATTCCCACCGGTTGAGAACCACGATGTAGATGAAGACATTGATGGACTGTGTTCCCTGTGAGAAAACTGAGCCAAAACCCCAGTGGGGCTCCCCCAGTTTATCTATCTGTGTAATTTTAAAAACGAAGTCCATCTTTCACTGATATAATCAAATCGTCCATGGATATAATCTTTTTATTTTTTTTTCAAATATATTCAGATTAAGGGTTCAGAATGATCCATAGTCCGGTTTGTAGGAGCATGCATCGATCCTCCCAATCAGTGCTCATCACTGAATACTGCCCCAAAGGAAGCTTGCAGGATGTGCTAGAGAATGAGGAGATTAAGTGGACTGGATGTTCAGATACTCAGTTATGCAAGACATTGTCAGGGTGAGTGAGCGGGTTTCTACATCAGATTCACAAACAACTGTTGTGTATATCGGCTGTAAAAGTATTCATGTGATAAACAACTTCTTAAAAATTGTTTTTTTTTTCCCCATATCCTTTACATGGCATCGCTGTCAACACCAGCATTTTTACTGCTGTCGTTGATTTCATGGAAAGATTACACTCAGTAGTTCGCCATTGATTTCTGAGCGGCCGGGTCACTTATCCCGTAAGTTACCAACGCGGCTAGAACCGCTTCCAATTCTCGCGCGCTGCGTTACCCTACGTGAAAAAACGGGATAACGGAGAAAGTCGTTTAACACCTCTTAAAATAGTACATGAGTAAAATTACAGGCTGCCACTGTCACCCTTAAAGTTATTATTTCTGCCAAACCGATGACAGCATGTCTCGCTTTCCAAATTATTAAACTGATTTCCAAGTACTTTTTAACTAGCAAGTTTCAGATATAACTAAAATTTAGGGGACATGTCATACACAATTTGGTTTTAGTAGCAGAAAGGTAAGAGGAAAAAGAAAATTCCTATTTTTGATTCTGATGTAAGGGTATGAAATACTACATCGTCAGATGTATTCAGTAACAGGATAACAAGGTGGAAACTCCAGGCTTTGTTTATTATTTTTCCACCTTAATAGATAATTCTTTTCAATTGTGCTAGATTCGATTGCTTGTATAAAGTTCCTGTATTTTATTCCATTGGGCAATTAAACCTCCTACAGCTTCATCAATATATTTATCGATAGCCATCCATTTATGTTCATCCGCCCATTCATCTACATCGATCCATCAATAAGACTCTCTTTCTTAGCTGTTTAACTTTTCAGTTTAGATAAACAGTAATTCTGGCAAGTTTCATTAACCTGAAAAAACAGTATGTGCTGACAACTTTCAGTATCAACACAAACAGAATATGCTAGCAATTTTAAATATCCGTTCAAATAGTACTTGCAGGTAATTTTAAAATATACAGAAAAACAGTACATGCTGGCACGTTTCAATATCCACACAAATAGCGAATGCTGGCATGTTTGAACTTGTGTGTCTTGCTGTAATTTAAATAGCTTGTGGTTCACACTCAGAAACATAAACTCCGCTTCACAGGGCATGACCTACTTGCACAGCAGTGAAGTGAAGTCACATGGGGAACCCAAAATCCCCAACTGTGTGGTGGACAGCAGATTTGTTGTCAAGATTACAGATTTTGGTCTTCATCATCTTCGTAAAACAGAAGATGAACATTTGGAAGAGAGTTTTGCACATTATCAGCGTAAGTTTTGCATCTACTGTGTTATTTGATATGGAGATATTCTGTGACAGTTGTGCCTATACAAATCATTACTTATGATGCAGATATTTTGTGACACTTCTAGTTCTAATGATAACAATCATATCTTGTGATGCGAATTTGTGTACACAATATCATTGGAGAGCAAAATATTTCTAGACAGAACTCTGCTGAATGTATTATTTTTGTTAATTTAAGAATATAAATATATCTCTCCTTGCCTTTCAAGACTATAATTTAATTTGTTAGGTTTTACGTTTTGTTGATATATGTTAGCAACAGCAGTGTGAGTTCATAATTGTTTATTCATGCTGATGCCTTTACAATGTGCTGCTTTCATTGTTTAAATGTATTGCTAGGATTACTGTGGACGGCCCCGGAACTGCTACGCATGGCCAACCGACCTAGTGAAGGCACAGTCAAGGGGGACGTATACAGTTTTGGAATCATCTGTCAAGAAATTGTCTACAGAAGCGGTGTATTCCATTTACAGAATTTGGGCTTAAGTCCGCAAGGTCGTAGAAACAATGTGTTTGCACATATTCTATGATTTGATTTTTTTTTTCTATTATACTATGGTGACTTTTCATTCACCAACACAAACATATGTATGCTAAATATTGAGAATCAGGTCTAGGTCTAGAATATAAAATAATGGAAATATTGTCAAAATGATCTTAGTCACAAATATTTCTTATACAAATTAATTCCAAACGAGGGGAGACTTTGGGGCCCAAAGTTTCCACTAGTTCATGGCGGGAGTCTAGTCACTCTCAGCAAATGTTGGCTTCAGAGAGAAATTCCCCCTCCACCAAACTAGGCAAACACATTCTTCTTGACAGGCATTGTCTACTTGCATAGCAGTGCAAACACATTCAAAAAACTTAATTTAAAAAAAAACAACTGCAAATGATATGATATATTGTGTGCAATACACGGGAAAAAAAAAGAAACCAATAGAAAGTTATCAGCCATTATACACATTTTAAATATATGATCTTCATGAGAGATAATAAACTGCTAGTTAATTCAAATCATATTTTCATAGCATTGATTCAGGTGATAAAAAGGGAAAAAGATGAAAAAAAATACATTATATGGAATAACTGCTAATAAACGCTGCATGTATCACTACACGATAGTGAGCCGAATTGTGGAATCCCAGCAATATCAGTCATAAGTAAAGAGACTCCCAAATGAACTTGAACTCATTGTACCCGTTTCCAAAGGTTATCTGTAACCCCTTTTCTTGTTAGATTATGTGTGCCAAGCATGAACCAACTTTCGATGTACCTTATTCAGGATGTATATGTTAAAGTAAAGTAAAATATATAACCCTTTCAACATGCTTTGAGGGGTATTTGGGACATTGAGCTCCATATTTTTAAAGATCATTTGGCACTCGAGGGGAGATGTGACCAATATAATCACTACCGCCATAACTTGCTGAGACATTTCCTATAACTCAAATTTTTGCTGGAACAGCTTGGAATCCCATGTACATTTACAAAATTCACCTTGATGTGATTTTGAAGGAAACTATATGCGTCCACTTTTAAAAGAAAAGCATTAATGGGAAATACTCCAATATTGATTAATTTGGCATATTGGGACAATTATTTTTGGTCTTCATATATTTTTTGACGTCTGTAGATTTAACCCCCTCTTAAAGTTCGTTCTTTAGTTAGTTGGTTTTTTTTTTTTTGCCAATCAATATTTGTGAATGCATCTCTCATTCTGTTTAGAAAGGTTTCAAGGATTTTCCAGCAACTCATATTTCTTTTATGTGAATTGTGATTGGCAAACAGGCTCAGTCTTCATCTTCTAATCTCCCAGTATATTTTATTATTCTTCTGTTCCAGTTTACTTTTTTTATATTGCTTAAATGATGTATTGTATTCTCTGTTCACATTTTTTCATGATTGTGTCACCCTTTATTTTTCAGAAATTGTTGAAAAAGTACGGAATGCAGTGAAACCTTATTTTCGACCATCAATGGAAACATTTGATTGCCCAACGGATGAGCTCGCTTATGTAATTCGAAAATGTTGGGCTGAAGACCCAGCTGAAAAGACCAGATTTTCAGATGTTAAAAGGTCAAATACGAAAAAATTAAAAAGGTAATTGACAGCATTATAATTTCCTGTGTTTGTCGGGTCTTAGTCAGATATGACTGAGCTACCGTATGGCAGTAGAAGGTACTACCTGCTTTCTTTTAGCGCTGAATGTTGGGCAGCCCTTACCAAACCTAACACAAGCTTTACCCTAGTGCGAGATAATGCAACATAAAGACTAAATGTCATGGCAGGGCAGACCAGGCCCTAAGCCTTGGTCGGCAACTGGTCTAGGATGGAAGCTCTGAGAGGTGGACAGTTAGAGTATTACTTTGCTGACCCGCAGCTTCTGCAGCTTAACTTGCTCCAGACGTTTTGGTGTTACCTTTCCTCTGGAGTAAACTAGGCAGGCCGAGAGAAACATCATGCTGCATGGGCAACACATGGTCTCTAAATTCAGCCCAGGCATTGTGCTATGTAGTGGTATAATTCCATTTACAAACTATCGTCTGTCAACATGGCAAGATTCCAGTCAGTCAATGTCATTTGAAAATTTTGCAGTAAAAGTTTATAATTTACTCATTGTTAATGGTAACAAAGGACAGGGGAGTTACTATACAGTCAAGGGTCACCAAACAATAATAAAATTGCAAAATATGTTGAAATTAAATGTGACTTCACCGTTCTGTTAGAGCTATTATTATTATTATTAATTGGCTTTTTGCATCTGTGGCTTAGGGGATAGTAAGACGTGCAGTTTTTTTAATCGCCTTTCATATCGTGTCGAGGTTAAAAAATCAACCAAGGCGATTTGAAAACACATGTTCTTTCATAGTATGAGACATCATCTGTTCAGAAAGCAATGGCAAATTACTGAACTAACAATTTTCCTTGTAAATCAGAAACGGCCAATAAATTTAGGGTTCGTTGCAATGTTCTGTAAAGGGGATGCTATTATTATTATTATTATTTATTATTATTATTATTTTTTATTATTATTATTATTTTTATTATTATTATTTTATTATTATCGTTATTGCGATTATCATACTCTGTCAAGAATTAACTTGAAAGAAGTTAATAAGCTAAAGATCGGTTTAATGAGTCATGTATTCTTGGTTGCAAATTTCCCTTGTACTTTGCTAGAAGAAACAAATGTTTTTATATATCTTCTGTATGTAACACTCTTATTTAAAAATTTATTTTGAAAGGGGGGGTTTTATAGGCAGAGACTCGACTTGCGCTAGGTGTTATCCCATTAGGCTCATTCCACAGCGGGGCTGTTAAAAGTAAAAAAAACTGCGCTCGTGAACGGGATGTTGGAGTCTGAAAATGAACCCATTACTGCACTCGTGAACGGGATGTTGGAGTCTGAAAATGAACCCATTACTGCACTCCCTGAACGGGATGTTGGAGTCTGAAAAAGAACCCATTACTGCACTCGTGAACGGATGTTGGGAGTCTGAAAATGAAACCATGATCTTGGGAGCGTGAGGAGGCAGCTTTAAACACCTCGCCAAAGAAACCACCTATATTGTCCATGTCAAACCATTTCATCATCATCACCACCATCCAGATCCTTGCCGCCTGGCGTGGGGGATCATGCCTCTAAACAAATTGCGATTTCTGACAGCATGGAAACAAAATGTCAAGAATCTTCTCGCGATGTCTTCCTCTATCTATCTTTCCGCAAATCTTTCCGGTTGTCATATATTCCAGTTTTTGTCTTCTTATAATGTGGCCAAAATCGATGACTGCCTCTTTCTGATGTTTGTGATAAGTTATCTTTGTGACTCAGCTTCCCCCAAAACGTCCAGATTGCTCACTGGCTGTCCAATTAATTTTCAGCATTCTTCCATAAAACCACATCTCCAAGGCTTCCATGGATTGTTTCGCCTGTTTACTAATTAAACCTTTTACTGCTATGAAATCTGTTTGCTTCTACTCTTTTATAGAGAAGGAGACAAGGGGAACATTCCGGACAATCTCTTATCTCGGATGGAGCAGTATGCGAACAACCTAGAAGCTCTAGTAGCCGAGAGAACCTCTGATTACTTGGAAGAAAAAAGGAAGGCTGAAGATCTGCTTTATAGCATGTTGCCCAAGTGAGTAAAGCTATTCTAAATGTTAGAGGAGAGTAGACAAAGGAAGCTATCAGTGAGTGTAGTTATTTCTGCCTAGTAAATTATGTGGAACATAATTATTGATGTTGTCATCACAAGGAATAAATACTGAGCTATGAAGAAACAAAAACATCAAGACTGCCTCTATGAAAGATCAAATAAGGGGTACAATAAACATAATGATCTAAAATATAAAAAAGGGTTTCACCACCACCACTACCTTATTCATGTGTAGTTCCCATGGTGCATGTTGTTTCCCCGTTTCGTTTTGGTTCTTATTATGTAGAGCAGTATGGTGTCACTCACATTCTGTATTTTCTCCGGGGCATGCTGATGTGTTGGGGAATGAACAGGCAGACAGATTGGCTGGCTCTGCAAAACTTGGTGGAATATTGATGCATGATAAGGCAGACGTGGTTGCGGCCTTGTGGGAGCACGTGTACACCTCGGAGGAGCAAATGGATCACCATGGTCTAGCAAGAATGCGACAGCAAGGTGTGACGAGGGGATCTGGCCGAGGCTCGACGCTTAGAGGAAAAGCGAGACGCACATATAATCAGATTGCTACTGGTACTATTGGGGTTGGAACTCTTCGCTGGATTATGAGGATGGGGACGGAACGCTTACGGGAATGCCCCGAATTCTGTGAGGTCGGTTCCTAAATCAATCAATTAATCAATCAATCAATCAATCAATCACATGCTGTTATAATAATGGGCTTGTTGCTGTATCAATAAGTAAAGTATCACTTCACACCCTATGAGACATATTGGGTATGTGGTGAAAGCCCCAAACTATTAGACCACTCCTGTGATGTGGTCAATATCACACTGGTCGCCTTTACTTCCTAGACATTTTCCTGGTACCTATTTTAGGCTGGTTCCCACCTGGGAACTCAGATCAATGACATAATCCCCTCTCCCGAGAAATTCAAATGTGATGACTGCCAGGCCGACAAGTAAACGTGATACTACGGCTATGTGAGAGCCAAGGAAACTTTAATGTATAAAAAGGAAGGAACCTTTTTTATGCCTTAAGGGGTAATGGCTATAAAGGGGTATTAGCTCCACATTTTTAGTACACCGATCGACACTCAGTTGGGGATGTGGTCAATAACCCCCGGGACCCTTTTTTTCTCATGTTATGCGTGTATACACATCACCCGCCTACTGCAGATGCGAACACTTCCCCACATGCCAGCAGGAAATATACTAGCCACTGTGGCTTCCAGTGACTTACAAATAAACACTTTAAACTAGATAGCAGTGTCTCTTTGATTTGCTAAATAATTATTATCATTACATGTGTATATTATTAAGATGTGACAGCGGGGCCCCACCCCCCCCCCCCCCGGGGAACAGCTGTGAAAGGCTGGCTAAACCAGGCGTGGGTAGCCGATTTGGTGTCAACCAAGCGGTGAAGTAGGGTATGCCTACCCCGCATACCCGCGCGGAAGATATCATTCCTGATTCAACGGGCAAGATGGCGTTTACCTGCAAAGCGTTGTGGAACGTAATGAGCACGGCAAGGCACGTAAACGCCCTGGTAATCCACTGCACCTGTATTCGTCTCCAGTCGTCTTGATTTTCCTGCCACTGGATTCAGATGGACTCAGACGAGAGAGTGAGGTTTACGAATTTCGCAACTCTTCCTCACTTTAATCCAATCATCGCGCAAGCCATTCTTCATCCAACGTCATATATCACCTTCAAGCCCTGTGTCGAGGGCGAGCGGCGAAGCGGCAGGCGTGCTTACGCTGGCAGCCGTAGTAGCAGACCTGCACACAGGCGGCTCAAGCCATATGGTCGCCTTCTACTGACCGGAGCAGCAGTGGGATTCGGCAGCCCCCCCGAACGTCTGAGCAGCCCTCTATAGGAACGCAAGATCCCAGACACTGAAGTCCCAGAAAGATCGTCCATGCCCCGTATTCACACTATACTAATGAAGAATCAGATTCACTGGGCTGATCACTTAACTCGCATGCCAGATCACAGGCTCCCTAAATGAATTGTTTACGGCGAGTTGCGTTGTGGTAAACGCTCCCCCAAAACGGCCAGAGGAAACGCTTTAAAGACACTCTGAAAAACTCACTGAATGCTTTTTGGGAAATTTATCATGACACCTGGGAGACTGCAGCCAGAGACCGAAATTTTTTTGTCCACATTGTCAAAGAACATTTCGAGCCAACATAGGCCTTATCAGCCAAACTTAGAACTCACGGCTCCATACTTTCAACCCCATTGGATGAAATGAATGGTCATCATCATTTTTGATGGACAAACAACAACGCAACATATTATTAAGAACGGATCCCACGATGATAGCAAACAAGCTGAAGTAAGATTATTGAGAACCTGTAACTTTCAAGTAGTAACTTGTAAATTTTTGTCATAGACCATTCTGTAATAAATAAAGAGAAAAAAACGGGTATTTTGAGCCCCAAAAAAGGCAAGAGACTGAGAAAAATGCAGTGGGTCATAATGGAAGTGACCTACTGCAAAGGACCTGATGATGAGTGTGTATGCCCGTGTGTAAATCTGAGGTTGTGTATGCTTGTAATTCACGCAAGTAAAGGGTTTCCCGTATACATGCCAAGAGTCGTATTAAACGTATGGTGCTTGTCCCATATTTATATAGACCAATCAGCACTTGACAGATTTGGGCAATATCACGCCAACCATTCCTTCCCAAGATATTTTCTGAAAACCCCTTTTAGGTTATGTCAACCTGCGAGCCTAGATTCATTTTAAACATATCTCTCAATGCACATTCAAACACTATGATCACAGGGTGAGCAGGCAAGCTTGTGCGTTTGTACATGTGATTAATGATCTAAAAATGCAAATGCATTTCATCAGATGTACGAGTGAGTGTGTATATATAGATTTTAACATAACATAAGTTATTGTTTTTATATTTTAAGGTTAAGGAAGATTATTATGTGTTTTAGTTCATGTTCGTAATCGGACGTTTGCATTCGTAAGCAGGTTATAATGAAGATCACAATTGTTATGTGCCGTTTGTCAAGCTTCAAAGTGCAGAAAAAAGGTTTGTTCATAGCCATACATGATCATGTTTGATGTTTTTTCTGTGTTTTTTCTTAGACCATGATTCCTGTGTAGTTTAACTTTGTTTGTGTGCGACTAGGTCTGTGGCAGGACATCTCATCAGAGGGGGAAACTGTGAATGCCGAGACATACGAACAAGTTACAATATATTTCTCTGACATCTGCGGCTTCACTGCTCTTTCTGCTGAGAGCACAGCCATGCAGGTGAGTCACATAGTATGATCGATGGCCATGTGTGAGCATTTTATATCTTTCTGCTGAGAGCACAGCCATGCAGGTGAGTCACATAGTATGATCGATGGCCTTGTGTGAGCATTTTAATTTTCTAAATAATCTAACAGTCTGATTTTTGTGAATACAGAAGGCATCCCCAAAAGTCAAAAGTTTGTTTAAAAGTGTGTGGTTTTATTCCTGGGTAATGTGAATTGTACTGTAAATAAATTTATGAAAATAGAATACGTGGAAGAATAGTAATCCCCATGATTATTATAAGCTATTTGTCGTGATTCATACTGCAGAAAAAACATGAGGGACATCTACCTACATTTTTGCTTCGGTGACCACACAGTTTTGATAGAGTAAGACATGTTGACATGATAAAGATGCTTGCAGATCTACATATTGTCAGGAAAATCTTTAGACTTGTAAACATATATTGGAAACAACATGTTGCCATAAAAGTCGAAAGTAGATAGGTCAATATTAATCAGTCAAGAGAGGTGTGCAGCAGGGATGTCTAATGTTTCCTGGTTTTTCCCCTGCCTTAACAGACTGGGCATGGTTGGGTTTTTTAACTGTTAATTGTTTTGCTGCCTTACTGATGTTGATTTCCTGATCAGGGATAATTTTTTTTTACCTCTAATCATAGATATGTAAAATGGTCTACTATCTCCAGTTGGGTGTCGTCAATTTAGATTGATGGTAACCCAAGTGCACACTGTGACATAATCCGTGTCTTCTTTTTGCTAATTATTAAACCAGATTCAGAACAAGCATTGGGGAATGCATATAGTAGACGTTGTAATTCTTCATCAGAGTGGGGTCGTAATTGCAGCATCATTGGCAAAAAACATCTAGCTTATAACTATAAGTACCCTCCTAATTTTGGTCTTGGCCTTTAATCTCGGAGCGTTGTAGAGGCCGCCATCTGAGCGTGAGTGAATGTATATACCACCATCCTGATCACGAAAGGCATATTTCAGTAGAAGTGAAAAAGTCTAATCCAAATAGGGTAGTGCCAATGAATTTGCAGTGTGGCTCGTAGTATCCCCATTAAAAATTTATCATGAACATCAAACCAGAACGATGAATAAGCGCAGACACTGACGTCCTTGATTGAACACCTCTTTATTGTGGACATGTAATACAGCAGACATCATTCGTGAACGTCACATGTTCCGGTCTGTGGGAGGGCATATGAACGTTCTAATTAAGTTATTTAGTCCTAGGTGTATCAATCGTTGTATCAATCGGTGTACGTTGACAACTGCTAAATTTCGACATACTTCAAATTTAAAGGAGATTTTTGCAACTTGGAATGTTACAGGTCTAGGATATAAGGAACCAGCTCTCGTAGAGTTCATGAAACAATCAAATATTCAATTATTAGGACTCGCAGACACTAGGAAAAAGGGGCAGAAAAACAACGAAAACAACACACGAAGGTTACGTTACTATATGGAGTGGCGTCGATCAGCGAGCTACAGCTAAACATGGAGTGGGTTTTTTTGTTGCATCCAGACTAAGCGAAAGCCATTATCAACACTATTTATATCAGAAAGGATAATACTAGTACAGATCAAAGAAGGAAATAGAACAACAACTTTTATACAAACATACGCCCCATGTAATGACACTTACAGTGACGAAGACAAAGACGAATATTTTGATAAACTTGCAGACACGTTAAATAATGTCAAGGAGACAGATGAACTAGTTGTGATGGGTGATTTTAACGGACGAATAGGCACAAGAAGAACACCTTGGGAGGATTGCATGGGGCCATTCAGCAACACAGAGACTGACTGTAACAGCAATGGTCAACGTCTACTCAACATATGTTCGGAACATGGACTAATAATAGCAAATAGTTTTTTTCAACATCGTCGTAGCCACACCAAAACCTGGTATAAATGGAATTACATAGACCAAGCATCTCAAATTGACTTTATTCTAATTAGGAAATCAGACAGAAGGCTACTATTAGATTCAAGAGCACTCCCAAATACAGATGTTGATACTGATCACAAACCAGTCATAATAAAAAAGATTTCACCACACAGGAAAATAAGAAACAAAAAGGTAACAACACATGTCATCAATTATAGGAGGCTGCAGGAAAATACGGTTTAAAGATGAATTCAATCAAGAAATCCAAAACCTACATAAGAACATCCCTGATGATCACTCAAGCGTAGATAAGGAATGGACATGTTTCAAGGCTGCCATGCTAGACACACTGAAAATAAATGTGGAACAAAGAAAGTAGGGCAGGACAAAAGATTAAGAACAGCCTGGTGGAACAACGAAGTTAAAGATAGCATATTCAAAAAGAAGGTAGCATTCAAAAAGTGGATCACAACTAAATCTGAACAGGACTATATTACTTATAGAATAGCACGACGTAATGCCAAACGAACAATTAGAGCATCTAGAGATGAATCCTGGAGAATATACGGTGAACAGATGGCGACCCTTAGCAAAGACTGCCCAAGAGAATTTTATAAACGTGTCACCACAATGAGAAACAGAGATGCATGTTACAACCCAACCACCATCATAAACAGCAAAAGAGGTATACCGATATTTAATCCACAACAAAGACTAGCAAGGTGGGCAGAATACTTTCAAGAACTACTTAACCCCACACATAACATAGAAAACCTCACTTTTGTGCCTAAATGCCAGGGACAGCAAGAACCAAATTTCATACCTGCAGAAGTCAAAGCAGTTATACAGAAAAGTCCTAAAAACAAATCGCCAGGTCCAGATGGAATAACCACAGAAGCTATTCAGGCCTGTGGGGAAACAGGAGTTAAATGGCTAACAAGACTTTTTAATATAGCATGGGAAGAAAGAAAAGTCCCAGATGATTGGCAACAGGCAATAATAGTACCAATATGGAAAAAGAAAGGCAATATGAGAGAGTGTGAAACATACAGAGGTATATCACTCCTGAGCCATATAGGGAAAATGTATGCAAAACTATTGGAACAAAGAGCTAGACCAATAGTTGAACAACAGTTAAGCAAAGCACAATTCGGTTTTCGGAAAGGTAAAAGTTGCACTGATGCATTATTTACACTTAGACAAATTGTGAAAAAACTATCGAATATAGTGACCAGCAGAATATTGTGTTTGTAGATCAGGAAAAGGCTTTCGATAGAGTAGACAGATACAAATTATGGACCATCCTTGAAGACTATGGGATAGAAGGGCAACTGCTAGAAAACATCATAGCCATGTACCACTCGAGCCAAAGTGCAGTAAGAACACAAGAAGGTATATCAGATATGTTCACAGTCAATACAGGAGTGAGGCAGGGATGTGTGCTCTCTCCCCTGCTATTCAATATCTACATGGACAGAATTTCCAAAGAAGCAAGTCTCGACAGAACAGATTCAGAAAATTTAGAACTCTTTACTCCAGATGAAACAACTGACCCACAGGGAATAAATGAACTTCTATTTGCAGACGATCAGTGCCTGTTTTACAGCGATGAGGGCAGACTACAAAATCATATTACTAATCTGAGTTCAACCTGCAGCAGATACAATATGAGTATAAACACAGCCAAAACCGAAGTAATGCAAGTTAGCAGATCGCCAGGCCCACTAAGTATACAGATAAATAACACACCTCTGAAACAAGTTAAAGAATTCAAATACCTTGGAAGTATGATCACAGAAGATGGCAGATTGGACAGAGAAATTGAAATCAGATGTCAAAAAGCTAGTGCACTTACATATCAACTATCACCCTTACTGAAACATCCAAACATACCCATGTCCGCAAAACGACAGATAATAAACAGCATATTCACACCAACCCTATGCTACCAATCTCAAACCTGGACTTTATCCAAATTACACCTTCGCAAAATCAACACCTGCGAAATGAGATGCCTGAGGAGAGCTGCCAACTTAACAATCCGAGACCGAGTAAGAAATGCTACTATCAGACAGACTGTGGGATCAACACCTTGTGCCACATTTATTGAAAGACAGAAGATCAAGTGGTTTGGCCATGTCGTTAGAATGCATCATCAGCAACTACCATCACTGGCCTTACATCAAAGATCATCTGCGACGAGACCACAAGGACGTCCAAGAAGAAAATGGATTGACGACATCAGAGACATTGTACAACCACACGGAATGACACTATCCAGTGCCGTCCACCGGGCGCTGGAACGCAAATTATTCCTCCCCACGACGCTTGACGGCAGAAGTGGAAGATGATGATGATGATGATGATGATGATGATGATGATGATGATGATGATGATGATGATGATGATGATGATGTATCAATCGTTTCGAGTATCGCCCTCTATTCGACCTCCGACAATGATATTACTATTATGGAAAATGCCAACTTACAGAGAGGCCTTGACGTCTGATACTCTCTGGGTCACACCTGACTGCCATTTACTTGCTGAAAACAACTTGCAGTCATCTTGGTCACTCGCTCTGCCGTACTAGGCTGATATAACATCTTTGAACACATTTACTGAATCATTTAACATACTTCTTTAGGATTCTTTATGGCGTACAAATGCTCTCACGTCTGCTCAAGTCTCAAGTCGAAGCCCCTGACCTAACTGTCGTTCAGGAAGTTTCCCGCCGTGACGTCACTTTCCGTCACGTGTAGTTCCCGAGGCAACTTTCACTTCCGGTTTTTCAGCGTCTCAATGCTGAGTTATGTTCAACCTTTTTCGTGACCCATCTTCTACCAGGATTTCGTGGAGAATCTAACTCAGTGGTTCTCAACCTTTTTTGGTCCGTGCCCCCCTTCACCATATTTTTAGGGCGTCATTCCCCCCCCCCTCACCATATTTTTAGAACGTCATTCCCCCCCCCTTTCGTATTTCCTCCCTAAAAATTTCCCCCTGCCCCTACACAGTATACGTAATAATTGAAGCTAAATTTAATAGCACATACTAAAACAAGTCTAGATGTCCACATAAAACGTGATTTGTGGGTCTACTTATTTTATAAAATGAATTTTAGAAGGGTGAGACGTACAGAACCGTAAAGTATGAAGGGAAAAACAAGATCAAGTAATCGGTTCTTGTATTAACGCAATCTTTAAATAATCTTCATTCCCCCCCCCCCCCTTGGAAACCTGGGGGGGGGGGAATTCCCCATCAGTTGAGAACCACTGATCTAACTGTTCTCTTGTTAGTACTAATCTAGCGTGTTCTTGTAACCAATTGATACATGGCAGGTGGGAGATAGCACACAACCTTGCTTAACTCCACTCTTAATTTCAAACTCTTCTGAATTGCACCATCAAACTTGATTATGCCTTTATGGAACTATTTCACAATGGACAGAAGAGTTGGAGGGCAGCCTGTCTTCTTTAGTGCCTTGAACAGACTCCCACGACTGACCAAATCAAATGCCTTTGTGGTGTCGATGTAGGCAATAAACAGTGGTTGACTCTGTTCACATTTTTCTGGCATTTGTCGCAATGAGAATGTCATATCAATGGTATACCGGTGCCGTCGAAAGCTACAATGTAATTCGGGGTAGACTTGATCTCCCAGAACTTGAAGTCTGCGCAGAACAATTCTGACAAATACTTTACCAACAATACACAGAAGTGAGATAACCCTATAGTTGTTACAGTCGCTCCGATCGCCCTTGTTCTTGTACAGTGTTATGATGCTTGAATCTTTGAAATCCCGTGGGAATTGTCCTTCTCGCCAGCATAGCTCTATTAGCTGATGGATCTGTAGAGTGAGTGTGTCTTGCCCACTCCTGAGAACCTCTATTGGAATCCCATCCTTGCCTGGAGCCTTGCCAGATGCAAGTTCATTTACGGCACACTTAACTTCTGTTATGGTGGGAAGTGTGCCAAGGTGATCAAGAATTGGCAAGGTTGTATGGCGTTGAGGTCATCATCCGCTAGTTTAGTCTCACTTGAGTAAAGCTCCAAATAGTGCTCTACCCATCTATACATCTGCTGTTTCTTATTAGTGATGTTTTCTCCAGCGGTGCACTTATTTTGATTATTGGAGCTTCATGCTTGCTTCTGATGTTATCCTTATCACTTGCATTTTGAATAAGACCAGGGATGGAATTACACCTCTCCATAGCACAAAGCCTGGCCTGAAATATAGAGACCATGCATCATGATCTCCTCTCTCTCTCTCTCTCTCTCTCTCTCTCTCTCTCTCTCTCTCTCTCTCTCTCTCTCTCTCTCTCTCTCTCTCTTGGTATGCCTAGTTCACTCATGAGGAAAGGTAACACCAATACATTTGGAACATTACAAGGTCCGGAAGCTGCCGGATCAGCAAAGCAATGCTCTAACTACCCGCCTGTCAGAGCTTCGATCCTAGACCAGCTGCCAACCATGGTTTGGGGCCTCATATCTGACTAAGACCTGACACCTTCCAGGGAATACTACACAACCAATGTCTTGTCTGGGTTTATTACGGCCACTGATGGTCCTGCACCACTCCGCCACCATGTTTACTGTTGTCTGTAAGTCTTCAGCCAAAACTTTCCCATTCTCTTCCCTGTCTGTACACCAGAACATCATATGCATATGTCAAGATTCTACCACTTCCTGGTATCTCTAAATAGCTGTGACTTTGCTGGTGTAGACATTAAAGAGCACTGGGGACATGGCAGATCCCTGCGGCAGCCCAGGTGTAATAGTACACTGGTCATTAGTTCATGAACCCATGTGCAGTGCAATATTACGCTCATTAAGGACTGCCGCTGAGGGAATATAACCATCTTGTTGATTTCACCCGCGTCTGGTAAACTAATATGCAAATGCTTTCTGGCTCCTTTGATGCCTGAACACACAGACAGACAGACAGACGGACACACACCCACACACACACACACACACACCCCCCGTTTATAATATATTGCAACATCTCTTAGGGTGCCATTGTTGCCATCAAGCCAGTGGACAGAAGCTGCATTACCATTCACAAACCACTCTTGTTGGAAATCAAACGGGTAAGTATCTTCTGTCAGTACTAGGCTGATGATGTTAATCTGTGGCAAAGTGTGTGCTTATAGTCAGGTGTCTGTGATGTTTATCACTGGCATAGTACTTGTTTATGGGAGTACTATCCGGCACAGTGCTGGGTTTGTGATGTTAATCTCTGGTACAATACTAACTATGTTTATGTTGGAACGTACCATCTGGTACAGTACTAGATTTGTGACGGTGTTATTGTCTGGCATAGTACTAGGTTTATGTTGGTAATCTTATCTGACACAGTACTAGGTATATGATAGTGTTAATGCCTGACACAGTACTAGGTATATAGTGGTGTCACTGTCTGACACAGTACTAGATAAACAGTACATGCAGACAAGTTTCAATATCCACATACTAGCAAGTATCAATATCCAGACAACCAATATATACTGGGCAGTGACACGGTACTAGAATATGATGGTGTTAGTGTCTGGGTGACGATTGTCTGCTATCATCTGGATAATTGTGTTCAATACTTTTTGAAAGACTTTTCTTCTCTTCTTCTTCTCTTCTTCTTCTTCTTCTTCGTCTTCTTCTTCTTCTTCTTCTTCTTCTTCTTCTTCTTCTTCTTCTTCTTCTTCTTCTTCGTTCATCCGGAGTGGGTTTTTTTCGGGGTGGGGGGGGGGGGGGGTGGGGGGTATTGCGTTGAGTCTGTTTACAGCAGAGCTGCGTTCTTACGCCATTAGGCCAACACATCCGACTTCTGCGGGAATTTGTTGACCGGGTTAACCTTCTCGGAGGAAAGACTTTTGATAGTCAACTGACAAGTTTCTTCAGCAGGAAAATCATCTACCTTACCATTGTCATAATTATCACAGCTTCCATTGAGAAACACAGCTAACCTGTTTATCAGGATTTGCTCTTTCAGAAGACTTTTCTGTCCATATATCGTCTTCATTAATATGGTATAATGTTCTCAGACGCTCATGTGTACTGTAATGTCTTTAATTATCATCATTGCATTTTTAAGAGTCCATGTAGATCAGTGGTTCTCAACCTTTTTTGGCCCGTGCCCCCCTTCACCATATTTTCAGAACATCATTCCCCCCTTCCTATCAAACATTTGGCCCGTGCCCCCCTTCACCATATTTTCAGAACGTCATTCCCCCCCCCCCCTTTCATATTTCCTACCTAATAATCCCCCACCCCTACACGGTATACGTAACAATGGAAGGTAAATATATTAAAACAGGTCTAGACATCCACATAAAACGTGATGTGTATGTCTACTTACTTTATAACATGAATTTTAGAAGGATGAGACGTGCATAACTGTAAAGTATGAAGGGAAAAGCAATATCAAGTAATCGGTTCTTGTATTAACGCGATCTTGAAATGATCTTCATTCCCCCCCCCCCCCCCCTGGAAACCCTAAAATTCCCCCCTGGGGAGGGGGGGGGGAATTCCCCACCTGTTGAGAACCACTGATGTAGATGAAGACATTGATGGACTGTGTTCCCTGTGAGAAAACTGAGCCAAAACCCCCAGTGGTCTCCCCTAGTTTATCTATCTGTGTAATTTAAATACGAAGTCCATCTTTCACTGATATAATCAAATCTTCCATGGATATAATCTTGTTGATTTCTTTCAAATATATTCAGATTAAGGATCTTCAGAATGATCACATAGTCCGGTTTGTAGGAGCATGCATCGATCCTCCCAATCAGTGCATCATCACTGAAGTACTGCCCCAAAGGAAGCTTGCAGGATGTGCTAGAGAATGAGGAGATTAAGCTGGACTGGATGTTCAGATACTCAGTTATGCAAGACATTGTCAGGGTGAGTGAGCGTTGCTACATCAGATTCACAAACAACTCAGTTGTGTATATCGGCTGTAAAAGTATTCATGTGATAAACAACTTCTTAAAATAGTTTGTTTTTCCGCATATCCTTTACATGGCATCGCTGTCAACACCAGCATTTTACTGCTGTCGTTGATTTCATGGCAAGATTACACTCAGTAGTTCGCCATTGATTTCTGAGCGGCCGGCTCACTTATCCCGTAAGTTACCAACGCGGCGAGAACCGCTTCCAATTCTCGCGCGCTGCGTTACCCTACGTGAATAAACGGGATAACGGAGAAAGTCGTTTAACCCCTCTTAAAATAGTACATGAGTAAAATTACAGGCTGCCACTGTCACCCTTAAAGTTATTATTTCTGCCAAACCGATGACAGCATGTCTCGCTTTCCACATTATTAAACTGATTTCCAAGTACTTCTAACTAGCAAGTATTCAGATATAACTAAAATTTAGGGCACATGTCATACACAATTTGGTTTTTAGTAGCAGAAAGGTAAGAGGAAAAAGAAAATTCCTATTTCTGATTCTGATGTAAGGGTATGAAATACTACATCGTCAGATGTATTCAGTAACAGGATAACAAGGTGGAAACTCCAGGCTTTGTTTATTATTTTTCCACCTTAATAGATAATTCTTTTCAATTGTGCTAGATTCGATTGCTTGTATAAAGTTCCTGTATTTTATTCCATTGGGCAATTAAACCTCCTACAGCTTCATCAATATATTTATCGATAGCCATCCATTTATGTTCATCCGCCCATTCATCTACATCGATCCATCAATAAGACTCTCTTACTTAGCTGTTTAACTTTACAGTTTAGATAAACAGTAATTCTGGCAAGTTTCATTAACCTGAAAAACAGTATGTGCTGACAACTTTCAGTATCAACACAAACAGAATATGCTAGCAATTTTAAATATCCGTTCAAATAGTACTTGCAGGTAATTTTAAGTATACAGAAAAACAGTACATGCTGGCACGTTTCAATATCCACACAAATAGCGAATGCTGGCATGTTTGAACTTGTGTGTCTTGCTGTAATTAACTAGCTTGTGGTTCACACTACAGAAACATAAACTCCGCTTCACAGGGCATGACCTACTTGCACAGCAGTGAAGTGAAGTCACATGGCAACCTAAAATCCACCAACTGTGTGGTGGACAGCAGATTTGTTGTCAAGATTACAGATTTTGGTCTTCATCATCTTCGTAAAACAGAAGATGAACATTTGGAAGAGAGTTTCGCACATTATCAGCGTAAGTTTTGCATCTACTGTGTTATTTGATATGGAGATATTCTGTGACAGTTGTGCCTATACAAATCATTACTTATGATGCAGATATTTTGTGACACTTCTAGTTCTAATGATAACAATCATATCTTGTGATGCGAATTTGTGTACACAATATCATTGGAGAGCAAAATATTTCTAGACAGAACTCTGCTGAATGTATTATTTTTGTTAATTTAAGAATATAAATATATCTCTCCTTGCCTTTCAAGACTATAATTTAATTTGTTAGGTTTCACGTTTTGTTGATATATGTTAGCAACAGCAGTGTGAGTCTCATAATTGTTTATTCATGCTGATGCCTTTACACTGTGCTGCATTCATTGTTTAAATGTATTGCTAGGATTACTGTGGACGGCCCCGGAACTGCTACGCATGGCCTAACCGACCTAGTGAAGGCACAGTCAAGGGGGACGTATACAGTTTTGGAATCATCTGTCAAGAAATTGTCTACAGAAGCGGTGTATTCCATTTACAGAATCTGGACTTAAGTCCGCAAGGTCGTAGAAACAATGTGTTTGCACATATTCTATGATTTGATTTTTTTTTTCTATTCTGGATATTATACTATGGTGACATTATCATTCACCAACACAAAAATATGTATGCTAAATATTGAGAATCAGGTCTAGGTCTAGAATATAAAATAATGGAAATATTGTCAAAATGATCTTAGTCACAAATATTTCTTATACAAATTAATTCACAAACGAGGGGAGACTTTGGGCCAATGTTTCCACTAGTTCATGGCGGGAGTCTAGTCACTCTCAGCAAATGTTGGCTTCAGAGAGAAATCTCCTCCACCAAACTAGGCAAACACATTCTTCTTGACAGGACATTGTCTACTTGCATAGCAGTGCAAACACATTCAAAGACTTAATTTAAAATAAAAACAACTGCAAATGATATGATATATTGTGTGCAATACACGGGAAAATAAAGAAACCAATAGAAAGTTATCAGCCATTATACACATTTTAAATATATGATCTTCATTGAGAGATAATAAACTGCTAGTTAATTCAAATCATATTTTCATAGCATTGATTCAGGTGATAAAAGGAACAAGATGAAAGAAATACATTATATGGAATAACTGCTAATAAACGCTGCATGTATCACTACACGATAGTGAGCCGAATTGTGGAATCCCAGCAATATCAGTCATAAGTAAAGAGACTCCTCAAATGAACTTGAACTCATTGTACCCGTGCCAAAGGTTATCTGTACCCTTATCTTGTTAGATTATGTGTGCCAAGCATGAACCAACTTTCGATGTACCTTATTCAGGATGTATATGTTAAAGTAAAGTAAAATATATAACCCTTTCAACATGCTTTGAGGGGTATTTGGGACATTGAGCTCCATATTTGTAAAGATCATTTGGCACTCGAGGGGAGATGTGACCAATATAATCACTACCGCCATAACTTGCTGAGACATTTCCTATAACTCAATTTATGCTGGAACAGCTTGGAATCCCATGTACATTTACAAAATTCACCTTGATGTGATTTTGAAGGAACTATATGCGTCCCACTTAAATGAAAAGCATTAATGGGAAATACTCCAATATTGATTAATTTTGGCATATTTGGGACAATTATTTTAGGTCTTCATATATTTATGACGTCTGTAGATTTAATCTCTCTTAAAGTTCGTTCTTTAGTTAGTTGGTTATTTTTTTATTGCCAATCAATATTTGTGAATGCATCTCTCATTCTGTTTAGATGGTTTCAAGGATTTTCCAGCAACTGATATTTCTTTTATGTGAATTGTGATTGGCAAACAGGCTCAGTCTTCATCTTCTAATCTCCCAGTATATTTTATTATTCTTCTGTTCCAGTTTACTTTTATTATATTGCTTAAATGATGTATTGTATTCTCTGTTCACATTTTTTCATGATTGTGTCACGCCTTTATTTTCCAGAAATTGTTGAAAAAGTACGGAATGCAGTGAAACCTTATTTTCGACCATCAATGGAAACATTTGATTGCCCAACGGATGAGCTCGCTTATGTAATTCGAAAATGTTGGGCTGAAGACCCAGCTGATAGACCAGATTTTCAGATGTTAAAAGGTCAAATACGAAAATTAAATAGGTAATTGACAGCATTATAATTTCCTGTGTTGTGTCGGGTCTTAGTCAGATATGACTGAGCTACCGTATGGCAGTAGAAGGTACTACCTGCTTTCTTTTAGCGCTGAATGTTGGGCAGCCCTTACCAAACCTGACACAAGCTTTACCCTAGTGCGAGATAATGCAACATAAAGACTAAATGTCATGGCAGGGCAGACCAGGCCCTAAGCCTTGGTCGGCAACTGGTCTAGGATGGAAGCTCTGAGAGGTGGACAGTTAGAGTATTACTTTGCTGACCCGCAGCTTCTGCAGCTTAACTTGCTCCAGACGTTTCGGTGTTACCTTTCCTCTGGAGTAAACTAGGCAGGCCGAGAGAGGGATCATGCTGCATGGGCAACACATGGTCTCTAAATTCAGCCCAGGCATTGTGCTATGTAGTGGTATAATTCCATTTACAAACTATCGTCTGTCAACATGGCAAGATTCCAGTCAGTCAATGTCATTTGAAAATTATTGCAGTAAAATGTTTATAATTTACTCATTGTTAATGGTAACAAAGGACAGGGGAGTTACTATACAGTCAAGGGTCACCAAACAATAATAAAATTGCAAAATATGTTGAAATTAAATGTGACTTCACCGTTCTGTTAGAGCTATTATTATTATTATTAATTGGCTTCTTGCATCTGTGGCTTAGGGGATAGTAAGACGTGCAGTTTTATAATCGCCTTTCATATCGTGTCGAGGTTAAATAATCAACCAAGGCGATTTGAAAACACATGTTCTTTCATAGTATGAGACATCAGCTGTTCAGAAAGCAATGGCAAATTACTGAACTAACAATTGCCTTGTAAATCAGAAACGGCCAATAAATGTTAGGGTTGGTTGCAATGTTCTGTAAAGGGCATGCTATTATTATTATTATTATTATTATTATTATTATTATTATTATTATTATTATTATCGTTATTGCGATTATCATACTCTGTCAAGAATTAACTTGAAAGAAGTTAATAAGCTAAAGATCGGTTTAATGAGTCATGTATTCTTGGTTGCAATATACCTTGTACTTTGCTAGAAGAAACAAATGTTTTATATATATCATTCTGTATGTAACACTCTTATTAACAATTTATTTTGAAAGGGGGGTTATATAGGCAGAGACTCGACTTGCGCTAGGTGTTATCCCATTAGGCTCATTCCACAGCGGGGCTGTTAAAAGTAAGAAAAACTGCGCTCGTGAACGGGATGTTGGAGTCTGAAAATGAACCCATTACTGCACTCGTGAACGGGATGTTGGAGTCTGAAAATGAACCCATTAATGCACTCGTGAACGGGATGTTGGAGTCTGAAAATGAACCCATTACTGCACTCGTGAACGGGATGTTGCAGTCTGAAAATGAAACCATGATCTTGGGAGCGTGAGGAGGCAGCTTAATCACCTCGCCAAAGAAACCACCTATATTGTCCATGTCAAACCATTTCATCATCATCACCACCATCCAGATCCTTGCCGCCTGGCGTGGGCGTTCATGCCTCTAAACAAATTGCGATTTCTGACAGCATGGATGAATTCGTGTGTTAACTCCCTTCCGTGCCATGACACAAAATGTCAAGAATCTTCTCGCGATGTCTTCCTCTATCTCTCTTTCCACAAATCTTTCCAGTTGTCACAACATGTTCCAAGTTTTGTCTTCTCATAATGTGGCCATAAAACAATGACTGCATCTTTCTGATGTTTGTGATAAGTTATCTTTGCGACTCAGCTTCCCTTAACACGTCCAGATTGCTCTTTATGGCTGTCCAATTAATTGTCAGCTTTCTTCTATAAAACCACATCTCCAAGGCTTCCATGGATTGTTTCGCCTGTTTACTAATTAAACCTTTTACTGCTATGAAATGTGTTTGCTTCTACTCTTTTATAGAGAAGGAGACAAGGGGAACATTCTGGACAATCTCTTATCTCGGATGGAGCAGTATGCGAACAACCTTGAAGCTCTAGTAGCCGAGAGAACCTCTGATTACTTGGAAGAAAAAAGAAAGGCTGAAGATCTGCTTTATAGCATGTTGCCCAAGTGAGTAAAGCTATTCTAGATGTTAGAGGAGAGTAGACAAAGGAAGCTATCAGTGAGTGTAGTTATTTCTGCCTAGTAAATTATGTGGAACATAATTATTGATGTTGTCATCACAAGGAATAAATACTGAGCTATGAAGAAACAAAAGCATCAAGACTGCCTCTAAGAAAGATCAAATAAGGGATACAATAAACATAATGATCTAAAATATAAAAAGGATTTCACCACCACCACTACCTTATTCATGTGTAGTTCCTATTGGTGCATGTTGTTCCTCGTTTCGTTTTGGTTCTTATTATGTAGAGCAGTATGGTGTCACTCACATTCTGTTATTTTCTCCGGGGCATGCTGATGTGTTGGGGAATGAACAGGCAGACAGATTGGCTGGCTCTGCAAAACTTGGTGGAATATTGATGCATGATAAGGCAGACGTGGTTGCGGCCTTGTGGGAGCACGTGTACACCTCGGAGGAGCAAATGGATCACCATGGTCTGGCAAGAATGCGACAGCAGTGGAGTGACGAGGGGATCTGGCCGAGACTCGACGCTTAGAGGAAAAGCGAGACGCACATATAATCAGATTGCTACTGGTACTATTGGGGTTGGAACTCTTCGCTGGCTTATGAGGATGGGGACGGAACGCTTACGGGAATGCCCCGAATTCTGTGATGTCGGTTCCTAAATCAATCAATCAATCAATTAATCAATCAATCAATCACATGCTGTTATAATAATGGGCTTGTTGCTGTATCAATAAATAAAGTATCGCTTCACACCCCATGAGACATATTGGGTATGTGGTGCAAGCCCCAAACTATTAGACCACTCTTGTGATGTGGTCAATATCAGACTGGTCGCCTTTACTTCCTAGACATTTTCCTGGTACCTATTTTAGGCTGGTTCCGACCTGGGAGCTCAGATCAATGACATAATCCCATCTCCAGAGAAATTCAAATGTGATGACTGCCAGGCCGACAAGCAAACGTGATACTACGGCTATGTGAGAGCCAAGGAAACTTTAATGTATAAACAGGAAGGAACCTTTTCTATGCCTTAAGGGGTAATGGCTATAAAGGGGTATTAGCTCCACATTTTCAGTACACCGATCGACACTCAGTTGGGGATGTGGTCAATAACCCTTTATTTCTCATGTTATGCGTGTATACACATCACCCGCCTACTTGCAGATGCGAACACATTCCCACCATGCCAGCAGGAAATATACTAGCCACTGTGGCTTCCAGTGACTTACAAATAAACACTTTAATACTAGATAGCAGTGTCTCTTTGATTTGCTAAATAATTATTATCATTACATGTGTATATTATTAAGATGTGACAGCGGCCACACCCCCCCCCCCCCGGGGCAACAGCTGTGAAAGGCTGGCTAAACCAGGCGTGGGTAGCCGATTTGGTGTCAAACCAAGCGGTGAAGTAGGGTATGCCTACCCAGCATACTGCGCGGAAGATATCATTCCTGATTCAACGGGCAAGATGGCGTTTACCTGCAAAGCGTTGTGGAACGTAATGAGCACGGCAAGGCACGTAAAGCGCCCTGGTAATCCACTGCACCTGTATTCGTCTCCAGTCGTCTTGACTTGTCCTGCCACTGGATTCAGATGGACTCAGACGAGAGAGTGAGGTCGACGAATTGCGCAACTCTTCCTCACTTTAATCCAATTCATCGCGCAAGCCATTCTTCATCCAACGTCATATATCACCTTCAAGCCCTGTGTCGATGGGCGAGCGGCGAAGCGGCAGGCGTGCTTACGCTGGCAGCCGTAGTAGCAGACCTGCACACAGGCGGCTCAAGCCATATGGTCGCCTTCTACTGACCGGAGCAGCAGTGGGATTCGGCAGCCCCCTGAACGTCTGAGCAGCCCTCTATAGGAACGCAAGATCCCAGACACTGAAGTCCTAGAAAGATCGTCCATGCCCAGTATTCACACTATACTAATGAAGAATCAGATTCGCTGGGCTGATCACTTAACTCGCATGCCAGATCACAGGCTCCCTAATGAATTGTTTACGGCGAGTTGCGTTGTGGTAAACGCTCCCAAAGCGGCCAGAGGAAACGCTTTAAAGACACTCTGAAAATCTCACTGAATGCTTTTGGAATTCATCATGACACCTGGGAGACTGCAGCCAGAGACCGATTTCTTTGTCCACATTGTCAAAGAACATTTCGAGCCAACATAGGCCTTATCAGCCATCTTAGAACTCACGGCTCCATACTTTCAACCCCATTGGATGAAATGAATGGTCATCATCATTCTTGATGGACAAACAACAACGCAACATATTATTAAGAACGTATCCCACGATGATAGCAAACAAGCTGAAGTAAGATTATTGAGAACCTGTAACTTTCAAGTAGTAACTTGTAAATTTTAGTCATAGACCATTCTGTAATAAATAAAGAGAAAAAAACGGGTATTTTGAGCCCCAAAAATGGCAAGAGACTGAGAAAAATGCAGTGGGTCATAATGGAAGTGACCTACTGCAAAGGACCTGATGATGATTGTGTGTATGCCTGTGTGTAAATCTGAGGTTGTGTATGCTTGTAATTCACGCAAGTAAAGGGTCCAGTATACATGCCAAGAGTCGTATTAAACGTATGGTGCTTGTCCCATATTTATATAGACCAATCAGCACTTGACAGATTGGTCAATATCACGCCAACCATTCCTTCCCAAGATATTTTCTGAAACCCATTTTAGGTTATGTCAACCTGCGAGCCTAGATTCATTTTAAACATATCTCTCAATGCACATTCAAACACTATGATCACAGGGTGAGCAGGCAAGCTTGTGCGTTTGTACATGTGATTAATGATCTAAAAATGCAAATGCATTTCATCAGATGTACGAGTGAGTGTGTATATATAGATATAACATAACATAAGTTATTGTTTTTATATTTTAAGGTTAAGGAAGATTATTATGTGTTTTAGTTCATGTTCGTAATCGGACGTTTGCATTCGTAAGCAGGTTATAATGAAGATCACAATTGTTATGTGCCGTTTGTCAAGCTTCAAAGTGCAGAAAATAGGTTTGTTGCATAGCCATACATGATCATGTTTGATGTTTTTTCTGTGTTTTGCTTAGACCATGATTCCTGTGTAGTTTAACTTTGTTTGTGTGCGACTAGGTCTGTGGCAGGACATCTCATCAGAGGGGAATCTGTGAATGCCGAGACATACGAACAAGTTACAATATATTTCTCTGACATCTGCGGCTTCACTGCTCTTTCTGCTGAGAGCACAGCCATGCAGGTGAGTCACATAGTATGATCGATGGCCATGTGTGAGCATTTTATATCTTTCTGCTGAGAGCACAGCCATGCAGGTGAGTCACATAGTATGATCGATGGCCTTGTGTGAGCATTTTATATTTTCTAAATAATCTAACAGTCTGATTTTTGTGAATACAGAAGGCATCCCCAAATGTCAAAAGTTTGTTTAATTAAGTGTGTGGTTTTATTCCTGGGTAATGTGAATTGTACTGTAAAATAAATTTATGAAAATAGAATACGTGGAAGAATAGTAATCCCCATGATTATTATAAGCTATTTGTCGTGATTCATACTGCAGAAAAAACATGAGGGACATCTACCTACATTTTTGCTTCGGTGACCACACAGTTTTGATAGAGTAAGACATGTTGACATGATAAAGATGCTTGCAGATCTACATATTGTCAGGAAAATCTTTAGACTTGTAAACATATATTGGAAACAACATGTTGCCATAAAAGTCGAAAGTAGATAGGTCAATATTAATCAGTCAAGAGAGGTGTGCAGCAGGGATGTCTAATGTTTCAAGACCTTTTCCCATTAAATATTGAAAATATTGTGAACAATTTAAAAGGCACAGTAATCACTATAAGGGAAATAACATCATCAGTGTAATACAATACATGCATGTGGTACAATATTTATGATGTGGTTGGCATGGCCACATGGCATAATTGCAACAAGAATACAGACTTGATTCAAGATTGGTGATCATGTCACATGATGAACCATGACTTCTCATACACATCAGTATGCATATGATGATGATGATGAGAATAATGTACAGTCTAGTGAAGGATATCAACAATGTGTACACTTTTGGAGCACAGACATGTGTAACTGTACAAACAAGTATTTGACAATGATGTAATATGTCAGTTTAAAATAACTTGATTATTTTATAAGAACATAATCTGGGAAGGGAGGGAACGGTGGGAGGGGAAGCATCAAAATTATGTTTGCATTTTCTCAAGAATCAGGAAAATATACAGAAAATAAAATATTGCTTTGACCTTCGAAAATAAACACTGCATCATTCTACCAATTTTAGACATTCTACTCAGACATACAGAGAATAGCACCAACCAAATATCAGTGTATTATTAAGAAGAATGGACAGGTCAGTGCCTACATTTTCACAACGTCACATCTGTCCAGTACAAATATGAAATAGACAGGATTCTTATTAACCGCGCTAGGAGAATGCGTACTCTTTACACATTGGCAGAACATGTGAAACCCTAAAGAAGACCTTAAATCTACATGACTATCCTTTTAAATTCATAAAGCGCCAATGCCACCCACTGCAACGAAACATTGGTCCCAAACTCCAGGTATTTATTCAATTAACCTTTTACTGGGACGTCATTGTGTAATGTATACAAGACAAGCTCAAAACAACAATTGGCCTAAAGTTCTTTGCTGCAGTTCTATTTTGAGATACAAAACCACTCCACTATTAATCCCATCAGTAAAAGCTTCTATATCAATCCTATTGTAAAAGCCAATCCATTTACGCAGCACGACGGAAAATAGAATATCAAAACACACTCCTAAATGAATGGAGACACAATACAAAAAATTCTGGGGACACAACTAAACCAGCAAATCAGAAAAAGCCTACGTATGGCATAGCACTCCAGCTATTAGATTCTGGGCATGTGACAGTGCCTTCAGTGAGCTGGTCACAACCAAAGGTTAGTTCAATTTGCTGAAATCTGTATTTATGGCTATACCTAATCGACCAGGAGCAATTGAATGCGATGAGTTTCGCAGTTAACCATATAAGCCATGTCACCAAGCTTCTACTCAGAATTATAATGACAATAACAAGAAAGAAAATAAAAGTTTAAATTTGTGACGAGCAATATGGATTTATGGAAAGAAAAGGTACAAAGAGTGCAATATATATATATTACACACACTACTAGAAAGATTGATAGAGATACAGACAGACACATTCTTGTGCTGTACTTCATAGATTATACAAAGGGCATCTGATGAGTACAACATGATGAACTGAATAAAATATTGAAAGATATCAACATTGATAGGAAAGATATAATAATAATGAAGAATAGTTACTTTAATCAAAAAGCAGCAATTAAAATAGGGTATAAAGAGAGAAATTATGAACAAATACGGCTAGGAGAACGACAGTATGTGTTTTGTCACCGGACCGGGTTTCTTCTCTCTCTATAGCAAAGTAATAATGAGAGAGATCAAAGAGAAGGAACATAATACTAATAGGAGGTTACATTATAAACAATATACGATAGGCAGTTGGCACAGTTTTGATGGCGTAAAATGCAACAGATCTATAACAATTGTTGGACATTATGGTGACAGATAGTGCAAATAAAGGACTCCCCTTGTATATCTAGAAAACAGTAGCAACGGTGATATCAAAGTACAATGCGACAACAAAATGTGAAATGGCAATAGAAGGGAAAATGCTTAATCAAGTGGATAAATGTAATTATCTGGTGGCAATAATCCAATTGCATTTACCAAGTAACATGCAGGTGCGAGTCTACTTACATCGGCAGAACAGAGGCAGTTATACAGCAGGTTTGTTGAAGACATACCCATCTGGATTGATAAGATACCATACACAGGCGATGGGATCATGGTAAGGCTGACACACCACAATTATAACCTTCCAGCCTCGTCCATTGCACGTCATGTCTTGGAAACCGGTTATGTAATTGATAGAGACACCGCTTTTCACGTGTTTTTTTTCATACACAAAATAATCGTTTGTTAACGTTTGCAGAAGCCATAATGATTAATCTACATAGGCCAATTTGTGCAAACAGAAAGACATGATAGTCCATTTAAAATTACCACGGTAAACAATTGATATTACAGTGCAAACATGTTTTTATTTCAGCTTGAACGATGTATTTAGTTATTTTACTGTACGTTGTGTGACTTCTGCAGTATGTACCTGACGAGATGCAGCAAAATATGCCAGGCAATAAATCGTACAATTTATGGTTTGTGTCTTCGTTATTCAAATTCACTACGGGAAAAAATTGTTTTGATATTAGAGTTTGTTATGTGTTACAGTTAAAAATATTCATTTCATTGTTTTAATATATATATATATATATATATATATATATATATATATATATATAGAGAGAGAGAGAGAGAGAGAGAGAGAGAGATGAGAGAGAGAGAGAGAGAGAGAGAGAGAGAGAGAGAGTGAGGAGCTGAGTGCCACAGCGACCACTTCCTCGTTGGAGCAAAATGTAAAATAAACTTAAGATAGCTTTCTATACAACATTACAAAGATTACACCCAACATATAACAGAGAAAAACTACAAGAAATTACAGTCAAAGAGAAATTTACAGATGAAATATAATGTAAACTTGAAACTCTGCAAATCCGTTTGGAGGAAAGCGTTGACCAAATTTGGTTGAACATCAAGAATACAATTCAATCTACCGCAGAAGAATGTCTCGGTGTGTTAACCACGCATAGAAAGAACAGATGGTTCAATCAAAAATGTGAAGAAGCAGTCATTAGGAAAAAGAATGCCAGACATTTATGGTTAAATGACATCAACAACATCCAAAAGGAAGAGCAATATAGAAATGAATGTAAAGAGGCTACAAAATAGTTCGACAGCAGAAGCGAGAATATATGAGTAATATAATCAAAGATATGGAAACTAATCACCAGAAAAACGAATCCAGAAAGTTTTTTAAAGAACTGAAGTCAATGAAACGAGGGCACCAACACAACACATATGGTTTAAAAGACAAAAATGGGAATATGATAAATACCAATGAGGAAATGTGCAACACAAGGAAAGAATATTTTGTTGCATTACTAAATTGTGAAGCTCCAAGTAACACCTTCCCACAGGAAGAAGTTCTAACGTGTAAACCACAAATTGAAGAACCTGCATTTGAAGAAATCCTATATGTAATCACACGACTTAAAAACAATAAGGCAACTGGGGCTGATGGAATTGCTGCTGAATTTATAAAGGCAGGTGGCCATGCATTACATCTAAAGCTATGCGAACTAATAATAAAATTCTGGAGGACAGAAGAATTACCCATGACTGGAAAGAGTCATTATTGATACCTATCTTTAAGAAAGGAGACAAGTTCCAATGTGAAAATTACAGAGGAATATCACTACTGTCCACAAGCTATAAGATACTATCCGCAGTATTACTAAATAGACTAAAACCATATTCAGAAGACATATTAGGTGACTACCAGGCGGGTTTTAGACAAAACAGATCAACAATAGATCAGATATTTATCTTACGACAAATAGCCGAGAAAAATTGGGAATATAAAAGAGATCTCCATAACATTTGTATGGATTTTAAAAAGGCTTATGATAGTGTCCATAGGAATAGTCTATGGAATGCTATGCAGGAATTTGGAATAAAAAGGAAGTTAATCAACATGACCAGACTATGCATGGAAAATACTTATAATATAGTAACATATAAAGGCAGGAAATCAGACCCTTTCCAAATAACATCTGGCTTGAAACAGGTGATGCACTATCGCCGCTACTCTTCAATCTGGCTCTAGAGAAAGTTGTAAGGAAGGATAAAGGAGGAATGTGATATTGGAGGAACATCCAAGCTGCTTGGTTATGCAGATGATATAGATATTATAGGGGAAAATGAACAAAAGACATTGGAAATATTGACTCACTTAAAGGAAAAAGCCCAACAGATGGGGCTGGTTATCAACCAAGATAAGACAGAATATATGGTAATTTCAAGAGAAGGAATGGCTAAAAACTCTGGCCACATACAAATAGATAATATGACCATTAAAAGAACGGAAACATACAAATACCTGGGTACAATCTTCAACTGCTCCAACATCATAAGGGAAGAAATACAAACTAGAATCAATTCTGGAAATAAGATATACTATGCACTACAACATCTACTAAAATCAAATGCGCTATCTCGTAACACCAAAATCACAATATACAAAACACTGATCAGACCAGTTGTGCTGTATGGCTCTGAAACCTTGAGTACAACGAAAGGAGACGAAGCTTTGTTACAAACCTTTGAGAACAAAATTTTAAGACGCATCTTTGGACCCATTAGGGATACACAAAGGGGAGAGTGGAAAAGAAGAAGTAACAAAGACATTTATGATCTGTTTAAGTCCCCGCTAATCACTGGTATCATGAAGGCTAATAGACTACAATGGCTGGGGCATATAGAAAGAATGGAAGATAATAGGGAAACAAAACTCGCTTACACTCAGGAAATAAATGACCGTAGACCCCGAGGTAGACCAAGAAGACGGTGGAGAGATAATATATATACAGACCTACAAGCACTTGGAATCAACGACTGGCAAGAGAAGGTCAACCAGAGAGACGAATGGAGACGGATTGTATCTGCAGCAAAGAACCTCAATGGCTCGGAACGCTGAAGAGAATTATATATATATATATATATATATATATATATATATATATATATATATATATATATATATATATATATATATATATATATATATTCTTCATTTATGTAATATCCCCCTGATGTTGTAAGGCAAAATATACCAGGCAATAATTTGTGCAATGTATTGTTTATGTCTTTATTCTTCATATTATCAATGAGGGAACGTTGTTATAAACAAGACAATATTATTACTAGTATGTTCTGGAATTGTATATGTTTATAAATATTTTGACATATATCAAAAACTGTGCCATTACACTGTATTGTGTTAAAAAGCATACTCATGGCTGCATATACATAAACTTATATAGACAGATAAATACTTGGACGACATGAATACTCACAAAAATGTACAATTGTACATACACAAATACACGCAATATACTGGACGCACATGCAAATGTACAACTATACATAAATACAAACATACTTATATATATATACAAACATACATTCATAACTATTCAATGCTGAGGTTGCTATACCACTGACAAACAATGGTTTGGATTGTCTTGCAGTCATTACCCGAGTGTTGCATTTATTGTCTTGCAGCCATTACCCACTTTTTAGTTGCCTCTATTGATCATTAGTAATATTCGTACTATAGATTTACTGTATACATGAATTTCGATATGTTAATACAATCAAGTCAACAACTTGAGAGTGGCGACATTCTTCTTTAATTTGAGCTGTGTGATTTAGAAAACATAATCCCATCAAAGTCTGTCGTTGTCACTTTTTGTCCATGTACATGCAAGGTGACTTATTTTTTTCAGGTTGTTGACTTGCTGAATGATCTGTATACTGCATTTGACACAGTTGTCTCCAGATTTGATGTGTACAAGGTAAATACGCAGTTGATCATTGTTACACATTACAATGTAATTGTGCGCACACACTTGAGTACTTTTAAGCACACACTTCAGTACTTTTGTTCAGTTTTGTCACTTTACTTCTTCACCAGGACAAACCTTCAGTAAATAATTAAGTATTAATGCTACCTCTTAATGGAAAGTCTGAAAATGCACTAAACAATTAACATCCAGAAATAGACAGAAACAACCCTGACAGAAACTGGAATGCTAGTAAGAGACAGCCATTTTGGAAAACACATTATACAGAGTTGTGTGGGTTTGGGACCCAACATTTTCCAGATTCACGGAGAAGGCAATGCTACATCAGAGCTGTTTCAAGAGTGATGAGAACTGTGGTGTATTACCTCTGTGATTTTACAATATAAGCACACAATATGGTAGTATGGTGTACGGGTTCCTGATTTCTTATTTATACTTGTCAGTGTTTATACACCTGTGTGCTTTTATTTACAATTTATTTTTTTTTTCTTTGAATTTGTTTTTGCTGTTACTGAAGAAAATGACTTGGATCGAAATGTCATTTTACGGTTAGGGTCTATTCATCAGTATCTAGTGGAACTAGAGAAATATTGTCTAGAACAGTGGTTCTCACCCCGTGGGTAATTCCCTCCTAGTGGGAATTTTAGGGTTTCCAGGGGTGGAATGAAGATTATTTCAAGATCGCGTTAATACAAGAACCGATTACTTGATATTGTTTTTCCCTCCATACTTTACGGTTCTGTACTCCTCTCCCTTCTGATATTCGTCTTATAACGTAAGTAGACCCACAAATCACGTTTTATGTAGACGTCTAAACTTGTTCTAGTATGTATTATTAAAGTTAGCTTCCATTTTTACATATACTATGTAGGGGCAGGGTGGGTGGGGGATTTATAGGGAGGAAATACGAAAGGGGAGAAATGACATTCTCAAAATATGGTGAAGGGGGGCATGGGCCAAAAAAGGTTGAGAACCACTGGTCTAGAAGAACAGAATTAGCTTACTGTAAGATACCAGACATCTTTGTACCTATAGAAATGAAAAAACAATTAGATACGTTTGCAAAGGTTGAAGGGATCCTGATACAGCCTCATCCATCCTAGTGATTTAACGGTTTAAAAAAAAACCTTTAAAAAAAGCTATGAAAATAAATAAATGTAATGGAAATTACACACCAGAGTTTGATGGTGTGAACATCATCATCATCATCATGTGTCATGTCGGTAAGCGTGGGAGATCATATTTTGCCATCTTACACAATCACCAGAGTCATGTCCATGTGTGCAGTCCATGTGTGCAGATACTGTGTCCTTGTCCCGACCATGATTTGTAGTCAAGCCTCCAGATATTTACTGCTCTGCCTTCCCCTTGTTCGTTTCCCCTCAGTCTTGCCAGTTGTCTAGTTTATTTCTTCTTATAACGTGCGAAAAAATATTTGAATGTCTAAGGAAGGGTCACTCGTGGGAAACTATTACACCTTTATTTGGAAAGGTAGAGGGCAGGAGAGGAAGAAAACAGAAAACATGGAGTGGGCTTTGCAGTGAGGAATTCACTACTGGGAATATTTGGAATTCCAGCAGGTGGAAATGAAGATTATTATCCCTGCGCTTGGCAATCACTTGTGGTTTTGCCACCATTATCACTGCATATGCACCTACGCTCACTTCCTCTGATGATGTGAAGGACTCATTCTATGAGAAGTTATATTCTGTGATCAAGGCAGTACCAAAATCTGACTATATGTACATACTTGGCTATTTTAATGCTCGTGTTGGCAAGGATTCGAGTTCATGGTCAGTGTGCCTTGGAAAATACAATATCGGTCACATGAATGACAATGAGTCTCCTACAGGCTAGCAATATCAAAGTTAAGACGATTTAGTTTGGCGTCAATCACAGCCGTTTTGTCAGTCACTTGTGGTTTTTTGCCACCATTATCACTTGCCACCACTCACTTTCTCTGATGATGTGAAGGACTCATTCTAAGAGAAATTATATTCTGTGATCAAGGTAGTACCAAAATCTGACTATATGTATATACTTGGCTATTTTAATGCTCGTTTTGGCAAGGATTCGAGTTCATGGCCAGTGTGCCTTGGAAAATACATCATCGGTCACATGAATGACAATGAGTCTCCTACAGGCTAGCAATATCAAAGTTAAGACGATTTAGTTCGGCATCAATCACAACCGTGTTTCTCACATCGTCTATATTCGTCAGGTCAGTGTAAAATCCTGAACACTTGGTTCTTACATTCCATGTTGCAAGCCGTAGCTTAAGGTTTCTATTTTTCTTTTTAGTAGAATCTGGTACATTGATTTTACAGCCAGAAATTCAGATTTTATCCTAGTCCCAAGCACCCATTTAAGCAGGCAGGCTGTGAAGGATCAGCAACCAATTGACCGGGGGTGCCCAACTTGAGGTGGGCGGTAACAGATCAGTTGCATCGGTGTCTCCCCATCGTCAGAGGCAACCCGTGGGCCCCATGTCTACGCAAATTGACAAGAACTTATAACCCGTAACTGCTACCTCTTGATTCCGAGACCAGTTAAACCAGGGATTGAGTTAAACCTCTCCATAGCACAAAGCCTGGGCTGAAATACACAGACGATGTGTTGAAATCAGATTATAAGTATATCATTGTTTACACTTGACAATGCAGTTTTGTTACATTACTAATATTGAAGCATCACATTAATAAATATCCACTTTCTATGCAGGTTGAAACAATAGGAGATGCATACATGGTGGTTTCTGGCCTCCCTGTGAGAAATGGCAATCTCCATGCTCGTGAGATAGCTAGAATGTCCTTAGCCTTGCTCAAAGAAACTCACACAATCAAAGTCAGACACAGGCCTGACTACCAGCTAAAACTCAGAATAGGCATGCATTCTGGTATGTACAAGTTTGTATCTATCTTTTTTTCCCAATTTATTACCAGTTAGATTCTTCTTCTTTTTCTTCTTCATTTGCCTGGTTTAGAGCAGATATTCTTGTTACGTCTCTCAAATCGTCTCTGTTACCTGAATGTTGTGATGACGTTGGTATTTATGATATTATAGCCAGCAGGTTACGTTTCCATACGTTTCCACAAACATTGCTTTCTGACTTCCTTGTCTATTATTTGTGTATGAAGGCTAATTTTCCTACTACACTTCTTCTGTAGATATAACACATATGTTTTGTCTGTTCTTGTAGTTTTGATGAATAATGTAGTAACCACCCGCAGCTGTCGAAACTTGGATGTTGTTCTCTTCTCTCTCTATAGTATTCTCAACATATGTCTCAAAGAGTATGCATCCAATTTCATTATCATTTCTTGGGGTTTGTATTTTTCTCTGACCACGATATCCTCAACATATTTTTTTTTCAAAATCCTTGCGTGCAATTTCAATACCATTTAATTAGTTTAAGCTGTTCAACAATCATATAAAAAGCGACTTTTTAGAATATATTACCTTTAAGTAAGCTGATTTTTGTACTCATGATTATATTTACGTTAAATGATGTTACTCATTCTAGAATAATGTCCTTGAAAATGATGTTTCTTTCTTGTATCTCTGTACCGTCCTCTAAAAGTACTGGAGAGTTTTGGTCAGAGACCATAACTTTATGAAGGGAAAATCCCAACTGCACCTCCAGGCGGTAGAGGATGGAAACACACCACGGTGTGGCTAACACAGCTCTGGGGACCGAGTATCCACCGGAATAAGTGGACAACTCTGCAGCTGAGCAGAGCAGGGCACTCACTTGTCCTTGCAGTCAGAAATGGCTGTCAAAAGCAGAGGTAAAAAGACCACCATGTGAATGTGGAAGGCAAGGGGAAACCACCACATTATCTTCCCAAGACTTCATGGCAAAACATAAATCAAAGTTAGTGAAGGACGTTAATGGCTGTCTTAGGGCATCCTCGTCCGGTAGGGACAGTCATGAGCCACAGGTGACACCAGACCGTCATCCAGCTACTGATGGCAAAATCTTAACTAAAATAAATAAATTTAGAGTAGGAACATGGAATGTTAGGACATTAAATGAGCTAGGAAAGTTGACCAATGTTCTAAGAGAGATGGATAGCATGAAAATGAATATACTAGGCGTTAGTGAGATGAGATGGAAGGGATCGGGCAAAATTATAGCTGACAATCACACAATAATTTATTCTGGAGGGGAGGACACATGAGAAAGGGGTAGGAATAATATTAGATGAAAAAACAGCCAAGTCAATTAATGGATACTGGTGTATTTCAGACAGAGTTATTATGGTAAAAATCAAAGGCAAACCAATAGACATAAATATTATACAAGTATATGCACCAACAGCAAGCAATAGTGATGAAGAAATACAACACTTTTACGACGAAATAGAAATGGCGATGGCTCAAATTGGATCACAAGAAATAAAGATAATACTTGGTGATTTTAATGCAAAAGTAGGAAAGGGAAAAATGGAGGATGTAGTGGGGAATTGTGGTTTAGGTACAAGAAATGAAAGAGGGGAAAAGCTAATAGAATGGGCAAATATCAATGATATGATAATTGGAAACACATGGTTTAAACACCATAAAAGACGACTGCACACATGGATAAGCCCTGATAAGAAAATACGCAACCAAATTGACTACATACTAATTGATAAAAGATTTAGAAATGCTTTAATTAATGTAAAGACAATGCCTGGTGCTGACTGTAATAGTGATCATGTACCACTATGTGGACAAATAAAAGTAAGATTAAAAAGAGGGGAAAAAATGGTTAAGAACATGAGACTTAATAAAGAGGTTCTAAAAATAGATAAAGAAATGCAAGAAAAAAAGTCGCTTAAAAGTCGACAGGGTCGACTTCATCGCACTGGGTTTTATCCCATATGTAAGAAATGCAAGAACAATACAGAGTGACTGTGAAAAATAGGTACAATGCAATAACTAAAATACAGAGTATAGATGAACAATGGGAAATGTTAAGGGACTCCATTCATCAAACTAGCAAAGAAGTATTACCAGAGAGAGGCAAAATAGCTAAGAAAAAATGGATGAATGAAGATATCTTAAACCTGATGGACAAAAGAAAACAGTATAAAAATGACAAACAAGAATACGCTAAGATAAATAAAGAAATAAAAGATAAATGTGGGAAGGCTAAAGAAAGTTGGTTAAACGAGCAATGCAAAAAAATTGAATTAAATTCCATTAAAGATACAAAAAATATGCACAGACAAATCAGTGAGCATACAGGGAAAAAAATAAGAATAAATACAGGGTGTTTGAAATCAAAAACAGGAAAGATAATATTAGAGGAAGATGCTATAATGAAGAGGTGGAATGAGTATATAAGAGAATTATATGAAGGAGAAAGGGCAGAATTAACAGAAGATAGTAACTTAGAAGGTCCACCTATTCTGAAAGAAGAAGTCGCTGACGCTATGAAACGTATGAATAAAGGAAAAACAGCTGGGCCAGATGAAATCACAATAGAAGAATTAGAAGTATTGGGAGAATTTGGAGTAGATATATTAACCAAAATGTTGAATGATATTTACAGCAGTGGATATTTACCCAGTGATATGCTGAAATCTGTATTTATAGCTATACCAAAAAGACCAGGAGCAATTGATTATGAAGATTTTCGTACAATTAACCTTATAAACCATATCACTAAGCTTCTACTCAGAATCATAATGAGAAGAACCAAAAAGAAAATAAAAATGGAAATTAGTGAAGAACAGTATGGATTTGTGGAAGGAAAGGGCACAAACAATGCAATTTATACATTGCGGACACTAATAGAAAGGTCAATAGAGAAACAGAGGGACATATATTTGTGCTTCATAGATTATACTAAGGCATTTGATAAAGTAAAACATGATGAACTGATTAAAATGTTGGAAGATATCAACACTGATGGAAAAGATTTAAGAATAATAAAGAATATTTACTGGAACCAAGTAGCAGCAATTAAAATGGGAAATAAAGAGGGTAGTTACGAACAGATAAAGCTAGGAGTACGACAAGGGTGTGTCTTGTCACCAGATCTTTTCTCCCTGTATAGCGAAGTAATAATGAGAGAGATCAAAGAGATGCCAGGAATACTAGTTGGAGGTTATAATATAAATAATATACGCTATGCAGATGACACAGTATTGGTGGCGGATAATTCAACAGACCTACAACAATTATTAGACGTTGTAGTAACAGAGAGTGCAAGGAAAGGACTCAACTTGAATATCAAGAAAACAGTAACAATGGTAATATCAAAGAAAATGGTGACACCAAAATGTGACATAGAAATAGAAGGGAAAATCCTTAACCAAGTTGATAATTTTAGATACCTAGGGGCATTTATAACATCAGATGGAAGATGTACAACAGAGATTAGGAGCAGAATAGGGCAGGCAAAAGCCGCATTTCATAAAATGAAGAGTATCTTATGCAATAAGTCACTGTCACTGAATGTAAGAAAGAGAGTGCTGAAATGCTATGTAGAACCAGTTTTGCTGTATGGCAGTGAATCTTGGAATGTAAGTGAACAAATTAAGAAGAAATTAGAAGCAACAGAGATGTGGTTCCTGAGACGAATGTTGCGAATTCCTTGGACTGCAAGAGTAACTAACGACGACTGCCTGAAACAGGCTAATGAAACTAGAACATTATATACAACAATAAGACAGAGACAAACAGCTTTCCTCGGTCATGTGATGAGAAGAGAGGCATTGGAGAACATCGTAACAACTGGAAAGATCGAGGGGAAGAGAGGCAGAGGTAGACCAAGAGAAGTGATGCTGGATGGATTGAGACGGTGGCATTGAGGAATATCAGCAGCAGAGTTGATCCAGAAAACCAAAGACCGAGATCTATGGAGAGCCATGAACGCCTACGCCAGCCGGCATGGCACTTGATGATGATGATCTCTGTACCATACCTTCCACCAGTTGTCAAGATCAACTTGTTTGACTGTAACACTTTTACTCCATTTACAGCGCACACAAATTGAGTTTCTAAATTGTCTCACTAGTTTTGTTTATTTGTTGCTATTATAATGCAGAAGAGTGTTTTGATGAAGCCACTCTTTAAATCAATCATTCTGTATGATTCATATTTTGTTGTGACTAATTTTGTGTTAGGAATTGTTATGAGAATGATTTACAAATATCTGAGACAATCTCTTCCGTGTAGCTTATTCAGAATCTTTATTTTTCTCCGAGTCAAGTTCTCCAAACACATCATAAATTACTGTAGAAATATTTTCAGCCCTCGAAGCTTTACCATGTTTCATTTTATTGAGCACATGTTCAGCATCATCTTTCAGAATGGACAACTTTCCATAATTTTATTTATAATTGGTATCATCATCAAATAATTGTTCAATGTCTTATGACCATCTACATGCGAAATCCTGTTTATATTACAACTGTTTTTTCATTTAATTGATATACCATGTTTTAATCTACAACACCTCCTTATTTTCTTGTGCAACGTTAATCTTTGTTCCTGCTCTTTTGAATGCCTTTGCATTGCACCTCTTACCTATATGTAAGCCCCTTTCAATGATCACTCCACCCATCCCTCACTTTAATCCATTACCTGCCTGCTGGTGTGTTCTCTTGAGGACTTAGAACCTGGCGAGTAGTGGGTACAAGTGCCAACAGAGCTCTGTACATCCTTTTCAGTGTGCATCCAACTAGACAGGAAATGCAGACAAGAAAGTCCAGCTGCCGTGGAGGCGGAAGTACGGGCTCTGATCTTCGAGAATTCTTTAGAGGATGATGCTGTAACTTACATGGATGGGTCGGTCGTTCGAGGAGTGAGAAGTTCATGGGTCTTTACGGCTCAGGCCGGAGGGAAAACTGTGAAAGAAGAGTCTGGCGCTTTTGCTATGACCACATGCAGCCTGACTAGAACCAAGCGATGGCTGGGAATCTACAACCATGATCAGGCTGCGAGAACAGCAAGTTAAAAGAGGTGTGGCCAAACAAGAACACTACGCAGGAAGCCAAAGAAGAATAATAAACCAACACAGAACTGGCGTCGTTAGCCGCTACACGCTGCAGGATTTGCTGAGGAGGGGGTCCGAGCACTTATGGGCTGAATGGTTCGTTGTGCAATGAGGATGATCTGTCGACTAACTAACTAACCTGCCTGCTGCGACTTCACGTGACCCTGACCTGTAAAGTGGGGGGAGGTGTAATACATAGGGTAATCCACCCATACCCTTGGGTATACCCTTGAGACTAGCGAATGGAAAGAAGCACTTGGTATTTTCTTTTATAGCTGCTACCTATATTAAGGTACACATTTTTGTATGTACATACACATAAAGGTCAGCCAGGATACATCAAGTTAGAAATGGTTTTCTGTAAGTTTTGTACTGTCAATACACCTGTCCCAATGGTCATGAATGTAGTACTTAAGTGTACAATTTAATGAAGACCTCGGCTCTACACCGCGTGTCATTCACATAGTGATCAAGGCTCGTGTAAGACGCTGCTATATTGGTAATGGCAGCAGCAGGCTCTGAACATCATTATCGTCATGTGCCATACTGATAAGCGTGAGCGATGATGTTTCCCCATCTCACACGATCACCAGAGTCGTGGATGAGCTCTGTGTTCTTATCCCGACCATGGTGATGTTTTCTCAGTGATGCAATCTTCTAGTATTGCCACCTTTTTCTGTACCACATGCTCATGGAACTTTGCAATGGCATGTGTATACCCAATAAGGAATTTATCATTAGCCACAGATGGACATCTAGCTAGATGGATATGTCACATAATGACGCCTTTATTAAATACCAACAACGATTTCTCTACTGTCTTATGTAACTTTGTGACTTAATTACTACTGACTCATCCTTGTAGAATAGCTCAAGCCGCAGCAGCGTTTCATGAGATGAAGAATACTTTATGTAACATACCTTTGTCAGTTAATAGTATGTGGTTCTTCGGGTTATATAGATCAATTTCTGGCGCATGGTATTGCACAAATAGGTAGAATGATGAGAAATTAGAGGCTGCGAAGGAGGCTCTTAAACTGCCGGTGTGCTAGTGCGAAGGTAACAGGTTCAATCTCTACACATGTCAATTGGACTAAATGTTGACTTCTTGTTCTTGACTTAGGGACATAAACTACAAGTACCTCAGAAGTCGGAGTGGATTCGCCTGATGGCAAGAGACATTTTGTAAAAGGAAAGCTAATCCACACGAAAAAATCATTCCAGTGCTACTAGAAGTGATAGCATGCTTGAACTACACTTGAGTTCAATGCGAGCGAGTGCAAACAATTTTTTTAAGAGGTGGCATAAATGCAGTTCATTAGAAGAATACTGAAAACAATAAGGCAGATAAATAAACCTCCTGACTGAAAACATTTCACATAGACAACTCTGTATTTACATAAACATACCCGTAAACAGTACCGTGTCTAGGAAACTAAAATATTACGTCTGTATTAAATGTCATGGTGGCTTGCAGAGAAGAGTGATGAAAGGCATAGTTGCTGGAAGAACAGGCAGGGTCGATCAGCAATAAGATGGTCACAAGATAGTGCAGCTACTGAGGGCATGAGGGCAAATGGGGTTGTAGAAATGGTAAGAGATCGAAAGGCTTGTCGACGTGCCATGATAAGGGCAACATCCTGTAAATGATCTACTTTATGCTGATTCTCATTAACAAACCAGACTGAATATTTGACATTTCAATGTTGTTGATTATGTGGTTGTTTCGGGATTTGAAATTTAAATATTGAGCACAACCCACTACTGGCAACGCCGATCGCATTCTGGTATGAGCCCAAGGCCTATCCACGTCAATATGGAAGCACTACACTCGAGTTTCTCCCTCGTTTGAGCTCGTCAGCAGTGCATATCCCTGACCGGATCCGGAAACAGTCACGGATCACGCGTGCTGCGTGGTTACACACCCGCTTCACACGCGTGATCCGGGACTGTTTCCGGATCCGGTCAGGGATATGCACTGCTGACGAGCTCAAACGAGGGCGAAACTCGAGTGTAGTGCTTCCATATTGACGTGGATAGGCCTTGGGTTCATACCAGAATGTGATCGGCGTTGCCAGTAGTGGGTTGTGCTCAATATTTAAATTTCAATGTTGTATTTACTGCTAAGTTATAACGGCAGCAACCTAATATGCATGATGACTGTATATTTTAAGGTTCAGTTTGTGCTGGAGTTGTTGGGCTTAAGATGCCGAGGTTTTGCTTATTTGGAGACACGGTGAATACGGCATCAAGAATGGAGTCTAATGGAGAGCGTGAGTATACAATCATCAGATGCTTTATTCATGAAACGCTGTAAACTCTATTAGCGAAATGATGTGCTCACACTAATCGACAGAAGGAAAATAATGGTAAGAGAAGAAAGAAAACTGCAAAGTTTTGCAGTAAACACGACTGAATGTGATCAAAGTTGGATAATTTAAACGTTTTGGAGATATCAAAAGACACTGCTTCTTGGTGAGAGATGTGTTAAAGGGATCAATGGAAGGCAGGTAAGTGGTAGACAATGTGTACATTAAGGCAGACATATTGTCAGGGAACTTTAGGATCATGTGTTAGCATGGAAGAACAGATGATTCATCATAGCCTAGAGATAATGGTGAAGCAGGGAGTGACCAGAGGACAATTTGATATTCGGAATCATTATGAAGGACGATCATTTTTGAAGATGGAGGTTCAGAATGCTCTTAACCATATACAAACTGGCAAAAACATCACAACATAAATTATCAATACTCTAGAAGAATATGGAATAGACCAAGTCACCAGACTGCTGAACACTATATATGATACTGAAGATATACCTCCTGGATTATTAATTGTATATTTATTGCAATCCCAAAGAAATCAGGAGCCATAGAATTTGATCAATATTGAATAATTAGTATAATGAGCCATATCACGAAGATTTTGATAAGAATTATCATGCAAAGAGTTTGGACGAAAATACAATCCGACAATCAGTGTATCTGTGCGGACTATTGTTTGTCGAGACTCCTGTATTTTCCACTTTTCACCTTGGGCAGTGGGGAGCGTTTTGTGTGATATTCACTGGCACAGGAACGGAGCATAATGGGGACAACCCGTTGATGTGAAGTTGGAACTGCGACTAACTAACTAACTAACAATCCGACATAGGCGAAGAACAATGTGGGTTTGTAGAAGGCAAGGTACAATTAATGCTGTGTATATGCTGAGAACATTAATTGAACGCTCTATAGAAGTAAACAAAGACCTACATCTTTGCTTTACTGACTACACAAAGGCTTTTGATAAAGAAAGACATGTCAACATAATAAAGATGCTTGCAGATCTACAAATTGATGAGAAAGACCTTGGAGTGTAACTAACATATATTGTAAAGAACAAGCTGCCAAAAAGATTGATAATGAAGTAGATCAAAATCAGCCTATTAAGAAAAAGTCGCTTAAAAGTCGACATGGTCGACTTTATTGCCCCGGGTTTTATCCCATATGGCTCGGTCTCTTTCCGCAGCGCGGAAAGCGTCGCACAAAGCACAAACTCCGTAACTCTAGCGACAACCCACAGAAGTCTCCGAAAAATTGCATTCGTGAATTGAAGGACGCGGCCCGGAATCGAACCCACAACCTTCGGAGCCCGAGTCAAGCAGCTTGACGACTTCGCCACGGAGACTCCCAGCCTTTTAAAAGATGTGTGAGAAATATTTAGTAGATGCAGTTGTTGCACACAGTGAACAACTAGGATTAGAATTAAATAGTAAGAAATCACAGATTATGGTCGTCAGAAATAACACAATGTAATATACAAGTAAATGGGAACATTCTTAAACAAGTTAATTAGTTAGTTAGTTAGTTAGTTAGTTAGTTAGTTAGTTAGTTAGTTAGTTAGTTAGTTAGTTAGTTAGTTAGTTAGTTAGTTAGTTAGTTAGTTAGTTGGTTAGTTGGTTGGGTGGTGGTTGGTTGGTTGGTTGGTTGGTTGGTTGGTTAGTTAGTTAGTAGTCTTTCCTCCTGAGCCCAAGGCTGCGCATAGGGCAGAAGTCATGGCTCTCCATGCCTGGCGGTTCACTGCCACCTGTTGTATGTAGATCTTGGATGTTTATTTGAATGAGCCTTCTCTGATGATGGTTCTACGTAGGGTCTCTCTTGGTCTTCCCCGTTTTCTTTTCCCTACCGGTGTCCATATGAGAGGAGTCTTGTCTTGTCCGTTCTGAGTACATGGCCGATGTGAATCGGTACAATTATCTCGGAACAGTCATAACATCTGATGGGGGATGCCTTAAAGAGATTAGAACAAGAATCACCATGGCGAAAGTAGCCTTTTGCAGGATGAAAAACATACTGACCAAATAAAAAGATGTCAATTGCAAAGAGAAAAAGAGTGTTGAGGAGCACCATAGAACCTGTACTTTTGTATGGATGTGAAGCGTGGACAATGGGCAGACAAGCTGAAAAACATCTGATGGCTGTGGAAATGTGGTTTCTGGGGAAAATGCAAAAAATGCCATGGACAGATAGAAAACTAATGACCGTATCCTATAAGAACAAATTAATATCGTAAACTGATTAGACAAATTAGACGTAGAGAGATAAAATGTTTGGTCACGTTATGAGAAGAAATACTTTGGAGAACTTTGGCAAGATCGAGACGAAAAGATCAAGGGGAAGGCAGAGAAGTAAATACCTGGATGGCTTAGCCACATGATATGGTCGAGACAAGAACACTGAGCTGATCCACGACTCTAGTGATCGAGTGAGATGGCGAATCATGACCGCCCACGCTTATTGGCATGGCACATGATGAATAAATGAATATGACATGTAACAACGTCACCCAGCAAAGCATTTGCAGTCTGGCATGGAATGGTGAAGTTTCCTCCGGGGGTGTTTCATTCTCATCAGACCCCAACCAGTTCCTAGTGGGAACAGTAGCACACAACTATAATGTGTGTCACCTTTGTGCCTTTTAATATTGCTATATTAATCACATTCACAATTGTCTTTGACTTAGATGCTGTAAGGTATATTCAGTTTTAATTAACTCAAGAATATGTTGTTATGGCTTTTTCATTGTTGGTCTATTGTTGTCTTCATGTTTCATTGATCATGAATATACTTTACGTCTTTACATATTCCAATGTTGCTTTATTCTCTCTCTCTCTCTCTCTCTCTCTCTCTCTCTCTCTCTCTCTCTCTCTCTCTCTCTCTCTCTCTCTCTCTCTCTCTCTCTCTCTCTCTCTTTCTCTCTGTCCGTCCTTAGAACCACAGCTATGAGAAATTTGGAAAATTATTTTCAAATGTTTATTGTACAAATGTATACAGATAATTATTATTCTAGTACACAGACTATACACATTTAACAGAACAGCTTTCAACCCACCATTGTAATTGCAGTACATTGATGACTATCAGATTAATATGTATGGTATCATACTTTAATGGCAAAGGCACATGTCAGCTTTTTTCTTAATGGAAACCTGGTTTCCAACCAACTTTCCACTAACAGCCCTGAAGATACACGTGAGCTGTCAGACTAAAGAAATTCTAGACACATTTACTACCTTCAGACTGGAGCTCAGAGGCGACGTGGACATGAAGGTAATTTGTTAGACCGCTTATAAGTATTAAGAACCTATGGCACAACACCAAGAAACAAGTATAATTTTTTTTAAATGCATATTTTCTGTGGCAAGATCTGGAAATGAGTCAATGGACCATTTGCAGTCACTAAAGAAGAGAATGTGGACTTTTGAACTGACATGTCACAGACACATTCTTAGAATTATCGTGGGTCTAGAAGAAGACAATACTGAAGTTTTACAGATCTGAACATCGAAGAAAACTGGCTCATTAACATTAGCGTGACTAGGAAACTGAAATAGTTTGGCTATATTAAGAATGGCAGTAGCCTGGACATAACATTGATGAGGAGGCGTAATTCCTGGAAGAAGAGGGAGTAGTAGACCTGCGTGAAGATGGTAAATGGAAATTGCGGACACCTTGAGCATGAGGGTACATGAGGCAATGAGATATGGCAAGAGATTGAACCTTTATGGCTTTTCGTGATTTAAGTTACATTCTTCAAATTATGCTGATGATGAAAACAATAGTTTTTTGTCGTTGATTTCTTTAATGAAATGCCACTTTTATTCCAATTAGCTTATCAAAATGGCAGCTTCACTGGGATTGACAGGCAGTAATTCTCTTTTTCGCTATTTTTCCTTCTGTAAACATGCACATAAAGTTCTGGAAAATTATTCGGGATATATTTCCTTAGGTTGGCGGACCGCTGCTGAGAATTTAACCCTAACCATTACCATGGTAGGAAAGTGCATTAAACACTATTCTTTATGGTCCCCTTTACTCTGCATTGGTAAATTTTCGACATAGAATCTCGGTTAAATTCTCATAGGTGGAAGTAAAACACTCATTAGTTAATATATACAGAATATTAGATGAAAGTTCTTCTAGCACCTCATACATAGAAACATACATAGCTACTGGTGCGACATTAACTAACTTTGTCACAGACAGAAGCAAAACAAAAGCATTTTAATGAAATAATCACAAAGGGATGCAGAAGTGTTTCCAAGGCACCAGGGCTGTGTTCTATACTGGCCAAGACCTATTAACGCGTCCTCGCCAAGCGTCCTGGGCAACAGGTCCCTTCGGGGTCCTGACTAAAATCAGTAAGATCGTTGATTCCTCCGAAGTCGGAGAGTGTCTGCCTGCATGGTGAGGAACCACCAGTCTGCACACCAATATGCCAGACATGGGACAACGAATACTCACGCAAACCTCAGGTCCGGTATGACATCACACTGATGTTGGACAACAGGATGTCATCATCCGACATACAGGACTTCGCGCTGGAGATCACAGCCAGCGAACACAAGCATGCAAGCAAATAATCACACACATGGGAAAGGTAGAAACAAATCTGAGATTTAAGAGTATATAACAAATTAGTTTAATGGTCATTTGAAATGACGTATGTGTGTACATCAATGTTTATTAAAGGCCATGTTAATGACAACAACATAAAAATTACACATAGCCATTTATTTGCCTGTGGTTAGATCTCACTGGGTTGTCACTTTGCCATATGGTAGAGTTCAATTGTACAATAACAAAAGACGTAGGTGCACAAATAGCTCCAAACTCAAGAGTTTCATCACACGAAATATTTTATGCAAAGAGACTTAGCTGCCTCAGACTTTACCAGCATCAGGTCAACAATTTGGCTGTGCTTGGTTTCCACCAATAAAGAAACCCAGGATAAGATGAGAATAGAGACATGGATCAGATTCTCACCTTCTCAAGAGTTACAAATTATACAGTTCTAGATGAATGATGTGCATATTATACATCCCATACCAGTAGAGAATCATGAAGAGTGGGAAATACTTAGGCAAAATTTGTGAAATGAGAAAACCAATCCACAAGGTCATATTCTTAGTATGGATTTTAGTACACACAGTGGGTTTCTCATGGTGCTACAGCATGCATGCACTGTGTTGAGGTTGTATTGATATGAACTATCTTTTGGAGAATAGTGTGCACCGAAGGTGGTCTTGTTTAAACCTCAAACGCATCTTCTTCTTCTGCATCTTCTCCCTCTCCTTCTTCTTCTTCTTACACCCTCAGACGTCAACCAGGTTATATTTAAAGAGAACTGTGTCAACTTATCTAGTCAATTTTCATTTTTTTTAAATCTACAATTCTGAAAGGCAGCTTTATTTATGTTTCTGTCACTCGATAATATTATTTAGTTTTCTCAGGAATCACACATCTGATATCATCAGGTGTTTCTCAGCCTGACTGTCCGTGTTCCACATGCATACAGCCCCATTTTGAAGATTACCTGTGTTAGATCAAATCCGTTAATTGACCAGGACTGTGGTTAGATTATTCCACGTGTGTGGCCACTATTCCAAAATCTTGGCTAGCTGCTGCGTGTTAAGCGAATACACAGATTTTCATTGGATAGTTTAGTTTCATGTCAGAAATAACATTTGCAACAAAGTTTGTTCACAATTTAATATTACAGTTTGTCCATAATTTAATATCTAAATTGTTTACAAAATCTATGTGACTGTTCAATTTCATAAGTAAAGACAATGCTGGATTATACAGTCACAACAAACAATACTCTCACAATGTCTCTATATTTTAAATATTCAGTGTGACTGTACAGGCCTGCATAGTCTGTGCACATCAGCATCTAAATGTTAATAATAATGATGCTGAACTTGTAAGATGTTATTGTTTTCTTACATGTCCTTATAAATTATATTTCTACATTATTCATTTATACTGGTATTTGTTTCAGGGAAAAGGCAAAGTCACAACATATTGGTTATTGGGAGAGGATGTACCTGGCAGTGCATCAAGTAATTCTCACGGAATTTTGTGACAACAATCAATGTAGACTGCTATAAAGCAGGTTTTTAGATGGAAGGAGAAATTCTCAGATGAAGACAGCTTTAATGGTAAAATGAGTAAATTATGTCTGCACAGTCAAAAAGGACATTCTCGCATAGTGTATCATAATTAGATTAACAACACTTGTTCTTAGTTCATATGTCCTAACAGGCAATTTGAACTATGGGAAAACTATTTTAGATATAATGTTTTTTAATGTTTCCATTTAATTGTATTCCACATTATGTTGTCTTTTTTATTTCTGAGATTTTAATATAAAATAAATCAGTAGTTGACTGATGATGGAGTATTACCACAATTTAAGAATCAAAGCAAGCAACTGATTACAAACTTCATATATTAAAACTCTGTCAAAGATAGTATGCTGCACATCGTTTACATTTATCTTCTTTGTTAGGAGACTTTTGTTGCTTTTATGTATACAACATGGAAATACTTCAGTAGAATAATTATCTAATAAGAAGAAAGAAGGGAGCAGTGGTGAAGCAATGGTTAGCATGCCTGCCTGCTGGCCAGTGGAGATGGTTCTTCTTTACATTGAGGCAGAATGTTTAAATTGACTTGTGCTTCCAGTTCAACTTATGGTTAATACTGACACCAAGAAAAGTCTCAAAAAGTATAGGTGGTTGGCGCAAAGTCCACCACATCGCCCCTCAAGTGCCACTGGGTCTGTACAGATATGAATGAATATGAATGAGATATATGAATATGAATGAGATATGTTCAGTGCAACATAAGGCGTGTGAAAACAGTTCTTTACTTATAAGAAGGAAAAGTCTGGAAGGTATAGCATCATGCGAGAAGGGATAATGAGCATGGCATGTGATCATGGGATAATTAGGAGGGTGGAATATCAGAAGGCAAGTAAGAATCTTCAGAACAAGTGGTTATTGCCTGATTGTTGGCAAAGTGCAGTACGCCTACATTAATATATTCACCGGGTTGTTCTGATGGGATTGTTTGATCAATATATGTACTAATCAACAAGGAAGTATGTAACCTTGTCTTACTCAAGATCTGACATTAACCTCTCTGACAGTCCTATGTTGTTCATAACTAGACTGAATGTGACAATAAAAGCTCACACATAGATTTATCAGATGTTTACTAAGTTTGTAATGTCTGTCTCTCAAAGACCTGTTTTCTAGATCTACATACATAACATACAGGTCCATATCATGTTCAGGTGTTTCCTATGATAGTGTCATCAAGCAAATATGACCACTGTTAAGCTTTTATGTTTTTATGAAACATTTCTTGGAATCATTTAACAGTAATTTGATAACTTGATATAGTCTTTTCTCTAAGATTGTATTTAATTGTTTTTCAGTCTCAGACATCTTTTTAACTGTAATTCATTATGTCCCTATGAAATGATTATGTTAAAAGTTAAATGCTTTAGGTCTTCGGACTTAAAGCTAATAGCCCTGTGCGACTGAAACACACAATTAGGATATAGTGGGTCGATGTAACAACTGGCTGGGACAGAGGAAGCTGGGAAAAACATATCATGTGTAGAGTAACCAATAAATACATGGTGCATCTTTTCATAAGGAATGAGTTCATGTTTATCCGGTGTGGTTTACTAGAGAAAAACATGTGAATTGTGTCATTATTTTTCTCATGGGGATAAGTATGTAGTTTCTCAAACCCCCAAGTGTTTATTTATTTAATTCAATGTACATTGATTGATTCATGTGGCCAGACATGTTTCCATTTCATCTGCAGCTCTTATTTTTTCAGTCAGTGTAATGTCTAGACCTGGTGATATCTTTGTCGTTGGTGCAGTTTGTAGAGCATGTACAGCTACATCTGAATTACCTGAAAAGTGTGTGTAAATACATGTCTATTCTAATTAGACTGTGACACTTCTACGTAAAGCCAGAGATGTGGACGCAGTATGTCAGTCCCAAGCGGCAAATACAGATTACGGTAGAAAAAGAAAATAACCTGAAAGGTTAAATGTCATGGAACAATGAAGAATATGTGCTATTATTATTCTTTCTATACTCTTATTTGAACTTATACTGCAGCATTTTAACTGAAGGTCTGGTGTAGGTCTTTTTGGGTATGTTTTTCTTATGATTTCTGTTTCTCAAAAAATACACCTCTTAACTGTCAGATTATTTCAGATTAGTTTCTACTGTGAGGTCCAAAAAAAAAAAATTCTAATTGTTCAAACGACTTTCGGTAATGTGTAGCAAGTATAGACCTGATCAAAACTAACTGAAGATGTCAGGATATAATACCGGGTTTTGTTGGAAGGCCGAAAGCACAGGACATACATCAAAGCAACTATTTAGTGTAATACCAAAATGTCTTTATATATTTTGTTTCTAGGATTAAACAGAAGATAGAAATAAACCTTTGGTAACATAACTGAACGGTCTCTATTGTTAGACCTGTTTGGTCACAGGATAATGCCTCTTCCTAACCACCTTGTCCTGTCCTGGTCAATCTTGAAATATAATCAGATCTTACGGCTACAGACAATGTACCTCTCTGGTCTGTGTGCCAACAAGCTACTTTACTAGATATTATGTTATTACATCTGCACACAAAATGTGGAGGCCAGAATCACATGTAGAGCAATCCTGAAAAATAAATTTACTATACCGGAGATTGAAATAACTTCTGCTAGAAATGTAGGACAGAAGAATATTCAAATTGAACTGCATTGGAGAGTATTTTCCATGACATTTAAAAGAGCAGCAGAAATGTGGCCCTTTTATTTTGATTGTTTCTGCTGTCTGTCAGCAGTAATCATTAATGATATACATCTGTAATCAGTCTTTGGGATATAGGAAGCGTTAGAATGCAATGAAAGCACTTTGAAAACTTTAATGTGGCTGCATAATTAATGCACACTACCAGATCTCACTCACATCATTATTATTTATATGTCAATTTTTCGTCAATATTAAATGTAATGTTCTCCACTAGCACCTACAATAAATACACTCATGTGTTTGTCCTTGTTCTATGGTTTTTTTAAATTCTTTCTTTTATTCTTAAATTGGTGTGTACAAATCATCTAATAATACTTGTGCAAACTTACATATGTACAATGCTTATATATTATTATCATGTGTGTCAGCATTTTCAAATAACAATTACAAGCTTGTTTGATAATATTAAAAATGTGACACATGTTAAAAATAAACCCAATCTGCAATTGCAAATCATAAATACTAGGTGCTAACTAGATATGCCCAATCAAATTTCAGGATTTCCGAAAAGCCACCCACAATAAAGCACTTATGTTATGAAATCCTTGTATGTGAATGTGTAATTCAATGGAAAACACCAGATTAATATTTCAGGAATAAGTTTGAGCAGTCATAAATGTGTCAATGGAGTCACATTCAGGCTTTAGACTGAATGGTCTGACATGTGACCACAAACATAACTGATAGTATGCATCTGCTAAACCACGTGTCAGGAAATATAATTGTAACCAACCACACTTTTGGTCAGATGTCATCACGTGTTTTAGCAGTTAATTTAATTAAGGCATGCTTAATAGTTGTATGTTTAGTACAAATATCATTACAAAGTTTATCCTTCTATACAGAGGATTAGAAAGCCACAGGAAGTGCACTCTCTGACTACCTCTGGTTGTCTGCAGTATGTCAAGTGTCATGAAGAGACATGTGAGATTACCAAAGTGAAACTTCATGAACAGAAAATTTATTTTCATATGCTGTAAGGATGTCACAATAAAACTAAGAATGTTTCTGCTGGTTGTGATTTACAAGGCAAGCTTACGTTTAGTAGCTTGCCATTGCTTTCTGAATGACCGACATTCATACCATTGTTAACAATAACCAAGTTTGTCTGCTTCAAAGTCGCCTGCAGCTGATTTTAAATGCGATATGTGGGATTGCAAATCGCGTTCATTACCTCATCACCACAGCACCGGCTCATGAACGAAATAATAATGTAATTAGCTAAATGTGTGCTATAAGCCATAATTCTGGCGTATATTTGATCAAGTTTGATCCTGGCATATTTAAAGTACCCCACGACTTATATCCGGTTAGCGGGGTAGGTTTATCCCCTATCAAATGAGATGTAAGACGCCTCCTTTCCTCCTTTAGGCAAGGTGGAGTACCCGTTTATCCACCATAACTTATATAATTCTATGTTTATTGCAATCCTGAAGAAATCGGGAGCCTTGGCACTCTTAGAATGTGATCAACATCGAACAAATAGCATAATGAGTCATATCAGAAAGCATCATCATGCAACGGGTCATGAAGACATTACAACCAGAAATAGTGAAAGGTCAATGCGGGTGTGTAGGTGACAATGGTGCATTATATGCTGTGTATTTACTGAGAACATTAATAGAGCATACGATAGATGTAAACAAACACCTACACCGTTAATTCCTTGGCTACACAAAGTAGTAAGACATGATGAAGATGCTTGCAGATATCTTAAATGGCTGGAAAGAATTATAAAATACACTAAAAATAACCAACTAACAACCATACAAATTAATAATAAAGTAGTTGAATAAAGTAGTTGAATACCACTATCGCCGATACTCTTCAATCTGGCTCTAGAGAAAGTTGTAAGGAAGGTAAAGGAGGAAAGTGATATTGGAGGAACATCCAAGCTGCTTGGTTATGCAGATGATATAGATATTATAGGGCAAAGTGAACAAAAGACATTAGAAATATTGACTCACTTAAAGGAAAAAGCCCAACAGACGGGGCTGGTTATCAACCAAGATAAGACAGAATATATGGTAATTTCAAGAGACGGAATGGCTAAAAACTCTGGCCACATACAAATAGATAATATGACCATTAAAAGAACGGAAACATACAAATACCTGGGTACAATCTTCAACTGCTCCAACATCATAAGGGAAGAAATACAAACTAGAATCAACTCTGGAAATAAGATATACTATGCACTACAACATCTACTAAAATCAAAGGCGCTATCTCGTAACACCAAAATCACAATATACAAAACACTGATCAGACCAGAGTTGAATACCAGCCTATCAAGAGAGATTTGCAATATTTACTGTAGTATCTCCGGACTGCTTTTCTTATATAGTGAAAATATAATGGCAAAGTTAGATGATATGTGAGGAATCGCCATCTGAGAGCATAACATCAACAATATGCGATATGAACATGGTTCAGTAATAATTGCAGATAACGAACAGGATATATGTAGCGTGTTGTTTGATTGATTGATTGATTTAGGAACCGACATCACAGCATTCGGGGCATTCCCATAAGCGCTCCGTCCCCATCCTCAGAAGCCAGCGAAGAGTTCCAACACTAATAGTTCCAGTAGCAATCTGATTATATGTCCGTCTCGCCTTTCCTCTGAGCGTCGATCGTCGGCCAGATCCCCTCGTCACACCTCGCTGTCTCATTCCTACCAGACTATGGTGATCCATTTGCTCCTCCGAGGTGTACACGTGTTCCCACAAGGCCGCAACCACGTCTGTCTTGTCATGCATCAATACTCCACCAAGTTTTGCCGAGCCAGCCAATCTGTCCGCCTGTTCATTCCCCAGCACACCGGCATGCCCCGGAGAAAAGATCCAGGTGATGCTTGCTACCCGTGACCTCCGAAGCGAAGCAAGCCACTCTGCACGAAGCTTGCCTGTTCTCACCCTCCTCAGCATGCTTTCTGAGTCAGTTACAATCACAATGTGTGTATGTGTCGTGTTCTCTATCCAGCGGAAAGCTGCACTGACCGCCTCCACCTCCATTCTTAAGCTAGATGTTGTGTCATCATACGCCAGGCTCTCCTGCACCAAACGCCGACCATTAGCTTTTGCTAAGAATCCCCAGGCACTTCTCCTACCTCTCAACACCGACCCATCCGTGTAGATAATCACATCACCCGGGCGAGAATTATCCTGAATTAGTTGCTGAATTTCCACTTCCGTGGCCCCTGATGGCCACTCCCTGCACTCCCGGCTCTATGTGATTATAACTCTGCACAAGTCTGACTGCTCGGCTGGTACTCTGACCCACTCCTCTCCTCGCCTGATGTTCTCCAAGGGGCACACCTGTCTGATTGTATCCTCCGCCTGAGCCATCCATGATTTCCCTCTTATCAGTCTCTGACCCTTAACTACGTCCAGCGCCTCATGCAACGGGTGATCTGTGTCTGCAGCTACTCTGAGGTATGCCTTCACCTGCATCACCTTGTGCCTACCAGCAACAGTAGGCAGACCAAGGATGTAACGCATACACACTACTGGAGTGTCTCTGGTGCATCCCAGAATGACCCGCATAGCTTCGTTCTGTATACACTCTAATTTCACCAGCTGACTCTTTGAGACAGTGAGCAGTCCTAGTCCATACTTAATCACTGAGAGGATCAAGTGCTGGTATAGTGTAAAGAGCATTCTCTGCTCTGTGTCCATTGCAGCCATAGTTTTTCATTCATAGTGTTTTTTCATTGAGTCCCTTTTGAGATCTTGTCACAACCGTCTCAAACATGGTCCGTGAAGGACAGACTCCTGTCAAATGTGATTCCCAGATACTTCAGTTTGTTCTCTCTGTTGACGCTTCTGCCATCTATCGTGAGGCATAGGGCATCATCTCGCACAGTCCTGTTGTCCAGAGAGCACCATAACACAGCCGCCTTTTCCGGGTGGATGACAGCACTCATTTCAGTGCACCAGTCAATCACTGTGTCTACTGTCACCTGTAGCTCCTGGGCTGTTTGATCCCTATTTCTCCCCTGCCTGTATGCAAGAACATCATCTGCAAATGTTAGAATCCTTCCAACCCCTGGTGCTTCTAGGTATGCAATCTTGCTCGTATACACATTAAAGAGCACCGGTGAGATTGCAGATCCCTGTGGCAGTCCCGGGGTTAAAATATGTCGCTCTGAGGTCCATGCACCCAGACGGAGAGCAACCCGACGAGAATGCAGGACGGCTGCTATCCAGTTCACCAACCAGGGATTGACCCCCTTCTCCATAAGTGCATTCATCAAAATATCATAGCGAACTCTATTGTACGCATCCTCGAGATCAAGCGCTGCCGCCATCGTTTCCTGTCCACTCTGGAACCCCTCATAAGCGTCAAAGGCAAAAGTGGCTGCATTTTACCAGGTATCTTTTCCTGGCCTGTAGCTCCCCGGGCCTCTTGGAAGAAGCTTCCCCCTTTCCAAAAAGTCTTGCAGCTTGACAGCGAATATCTTCTCTAAAACCTTCCCAAATGTATTTTGAAGGGTGATGATCCTAAAGCCGCTAAGCTTTGACTGATCCTTGAATGGTTTTGGGAGAGGGATGAGATAGCTATGCAACCAATCCTGCGGTACTGATGCTGTCCTAATGCTCTGATTAAATAATTCCTCTCTAACTGCATCCCTGGTATCCGCATCATTCTGATTGGTCTGCTCTAAAAATCTCTGGAGAAACGCCTTCCCTTTCTCCGTATCTGTTGTCACGCGTACACCATCCTCTTTATAAATTGTTCCCACTGTCATACGCCGATCTTTTCTTTGCATTTGTCTGTGCAGTTTCCAGAATTTATGCAGTGTTTTATCGCCTCCAATCTCCATCATAAAACATTCCCATTTTACGTTCTTGGCCTCTGAAGCACATCGCTTGAAAGCCTCCACCTTGTCTTTCTTGTCATTTTCCGCTGTGTCCACTTCCTCTCGAGAGCTTCGGGATGTCTGTCGCACTTTCCTTAGCTGCTTCACTGCAGCTCTCTTTGCTTTCCACGCATTGTCTACTTCTGGGGTCCACCATGGGGGATGCAAAATAGGAGTTTTAACAGTCCTGTTGCATGCCCCCTGTCTGAGGCGTCCAAGAAGACTGTCGGTCCACTCATACCGGAAGGTCTTTCGTGCTCTCCCAGCCTTAACTTTCCTGGACTTAGAGATCAGGACTGAGCATGGCATGTGATCACTCCCATGGTCATTCAAAACAGTCCACTTTACATCAAGGACTGATGACTGGGAGACATTGCCAAATCAATAGCAGTATCTGTATCGCCAGGCCTCTTTGCCATTCTAGTCGGCCTATCATCATTTATGCAGACCACATGGGAGTCCACCATAGCATCCGCAAGGGCAATTCCCTGTCGGTTTTCTCAACTGCTGTCCCAGTCTCTGTTCCTCGCATTGAAGTCTCCACATATGAGTAGCCTATCACCTGGTAAGTCCTCTAATTCCTTAAGCCAGTCCCAGTGTTCCTTTCTGACAAAACAGTGCACTGTGGCATATATATTTATGATGTTCCAACTTAAGTCCCCAATCTCCATTTGTATACCCTGGACCTCTCTTGCACTGTGATTCCACTGGCTCAAGTCTAGTGCCACGTGCTTCACTCCTTTCTTCATCAGCAGACCTTGCCCATGTCTCTTTTGCCCAGTGGGGTTTATATAACTGACGTACCCAGGGCAATGGTATTTGTCTGTATTTAACTCCAGGAGCATGAAGACATCAAAATCATATATTAGCCTCTCCAATACAGGACCTCTCTGCCTGGCACTAAGACAGATGTAGCGTGTTGTGGGCGTATTTATAGTATAGAACAACTGCTATGACAGCAAGAGAACGCCCGAAAAGAAAATGGATTGACGACAACAAAAGCCTTGTACAGTCACACTGAACGGCACTATCCAGTGCCCCCCATTGGGCTCTGGAGTACAAATTATTCATACCCACGAAACGTGATGGCAAAAGTTGATGGTGATGATGATGATGATGATGATGATGATGATGATGATGATGATGATAGTTATAGTATACAGTGAACAACTAGATGCAGTGGTTCTCAACCGGTGGGGAATTCCCCCCCCCCCCCCCAGGGGGGAATTTTAGGGTTTCCGGGAGGGGGGGGGGGGGAATGAAGACCATTTCAAGATCGCGTTAATACAAGAACCGATTACTTTATATTGTTTTTCCCTTCATACTTTACAGTTATGTACGTCTCATCCTTCTAAAATTCATTTTATAAAGTAAGTAGACCCACAAATCATGTTTTATGTGAATGTCTAGACTTGTTTTAGTATATGCTATTAAATTTACCTTCCATTTTTACGTATACTGTGTAGGGGTGGGGGGAATTTTTAGATAGGAAATATGAAAGGGGGGAATGACGTTCTGAAAATACGGTGAAGGGGGGCATGGGCCAAATTTTTCATAGGAAGGGGGGGGGGGGAATGACGTTCTGAAAATATGGTGAAGGGGGGCACGGGCCAAAAAAGGTTGAGAACCACTGAACTAGAGTTAGAACTACATTATAAGAAAACAGATTATGGTCGTCTCCAAGAAGAAAGAACTACCACGGTGTAACATCCCAAGTAATAGCGTTTTAAAATATCTGCAAAACTCTTTGAATAGTCGTAACATCTGATGGAAGACTGTACAGATTAGAACAAATAGGCCATGGCAAAGGTAAACTTTTGCAGAATGGAAAGCATTTACCATATCATGAACGAACAGGAAAACAAATATACAGTCCTTCAAGAAACAAACAAAGAGTAAACTGATTAGAGAAATTATACATAGACAATAAAGCTGTGTTTGAGACTATTACGAAGAGACGTAAACTAGAAAACTTCATGACAGCTGGCAAGACTAATGGGAAAAGATAAATAAGAAGGCAAAGAAGTAAATACATGGATGGTTTTACCACCTGGCATAATCCGGACAAGAACACAGACCTGATCCAAAGCATTGGTGAACGTGTGAGTTGGGGAACCGTGACCATCCATGCTTATAGGCATGGCACATGATAGTGATGATAATATTTGAAGAGATCGCCGTGTGTAAGCTCATATGTATACTATTTATGTGTGTAGGTGACGCTATGTACATGCATGTTTATATGTGTATCCACAAGGAAAGTGTGTTTGTTTGTGTCTCTGTGTACGTGTGTTGTTGTTTTTACATATGTATATAATAATACTAGCTGACCCGGCCCGGCTTCGCCCAGTCCTTGGTGGGGAGCATCTCGTTTAATTCATATAAGTAGTCATATAAGTTCCCGTTCCCGTTACCGACTGTCTGTCTGTCTGTCTGTCTGTCTGTCTGTCTGTCTGTCTGTCTGACCCGACCCGGCATTGCCCAGCTCCTGGTGTGGAGCATCTCATTTAATTCATATAAGTAGTCATATAAGTTCCCGTTCCCGACTATCTGTCTGTCTGTCTGTCTGTCTGTCTGTCTGTCTGTCTGTCTGTCTGTCTGTCTGACTGTCTGTCTGTCTGTCTGTCTGTCTGTCTGTCGGTGTCTGTTTGTCTATCTATCTATCTCTGTCTGTCTGTCTGTCTGTCTGTCTAATAGACCCATCCCTCTGTCTCTCCCTCCGTCTATCCCTCCCTCCCTCCCTCCCTGTCTGTCTGTCTGTCTGTCTGTCTGTCTGTCTGTCTGTGTCTGTCTGTTTGTCTATCTATCTATCTCTGTCTGTCTGTCTGTCTGTCTAATAGACCCATCCCTCCGTCTATCCCTCCCTCCCTCCCTGTCTTTTTGTCTATCTATCTATCTATCTATCTATCTATCTATCTATCTATCTGTCTGTCTGTCTGTCTGTCTGTCTGTCTGTCTGTCTGTCTGTCTGACCCGGCTTGGGTTCGCCCAGTCCCTGGTGTGGAGCATCTCATTTAATTCTGAGTAGGTAAGAATCCGCTCTGCCTTCAAAATGTTGACGTGAAGATTTTCTTCCTGCAGCTGCTTCTGTATTTGTTGATCAGTAAGCTCCATTTTTAGCCGCTTGACCACCCATCTGACTGTGTTTGAATCAGTGTTTCTGATTCTGGTGTCTTGGTCCTCCTTCCTCTCACAAGTTTTTGTGTTCGTCTGTGGGTAGTCGTCGCTCTTCTTATTGGTAGTTTCATTGACTGTAGGTTCAGATACTTTATTACAGCTTGCATGCAGACTCTCCAAAGGCAGGTTCGTCTTCTTGATAGTCTGGTCGGTTTTCTCACTATGCATCTTGGAAGCTGCTTGTTTCTTTGTGCTATTACGACGTGCCATTTTCCCCCCGCTGCTTGAAATGTGTAAGGCGTCTTGGCTTGATAGCGCTGAGAAGTGCTGTCAAGCGAATCGTGTCGATATGATGGCGGAAAACACTAAAGATGCGATGATATTGTTCAACATCTCTTAGATAACTTCTTAAGTATAGAAAGATGAGTTACAATGTTATGCATTATGCATTATTTTTATGTAAACTTTGAAAATGTCTAAAAGATTGTATCATTATTTATTATAACTCATATGCCGGTACATAACTATAGACAAAGAGTTTATAAATCTTTGCTTGCTTGCTTGTGTTCGTTGGCTTGAGCTCCAACGCGAAGTCCTGTATGTCGGATGAAGGCATCCTGTTGTCCAACATCAGTGTGATGTCATACAGGACCTGAGGTTTGCGTGAGTATCCGTTGTCCCATGTCTGGCTTATTGGTGTGCAGAGGAGGAGGGGAGGAGGAGTAGGGAGGAGGAGGAATGTGAAGGGAGGAGGAGGGAGGAGGTAGAGGGAGGAGGAGGAGGAGGGAGGCGGAGAGAGGAGGAGGGAGGAGGAGGAAGAGGGAGGAGAAGGAATGTGAAGGGAGGAGGAGGGAGGAGGTAGAGGGAGGAGGAGGAGGGAGGAGGAGGAGTGAGGAGGAGGAGAGAGGAGGAGGAGAGGGAGGAGGAGGAAGGAGGAGGGGAGGAGGGAGGAGGAGGAGGAGGGAGAAGAAGGAGGATGAGGGAGAAGGAGGGATGAGGAGGAGGAGGGAGGAGGCGGAAGAGGGAGGAGGAGGAATGTGAAGGGAGGAGGAGGTAGAGGGAGGAGGAGGAGGGAGGAGGAGAAGGGAGGAGGAGGGATGAGGAAGAGGGAGGAGAAGGAAGAGGGAGGAGGAGGAATGTGAAGGGAGGAGGAGGGAGGAGGTAGAGGGAGGAGGAGGGAGGAGGAGGAGTGAGGAGGAGGAGAGGGAGGAGGAGGAAGGAGGAGGGGGAGGAGGGAGGAGGAGGAGGAGGGAGGAAGAAGGAGGAGGAGGGAGAAGGAGGGATAGGGAGGAGGGGGAGGGAAAGAGGAAGAGGATAGGAGGAAGAGTGGAGAGGAGGAGGGAGGAGGTAGAGGGAGGAGGAGGAGGGAGGAAAAGGGAGGAGGGAGGAGGAGAGAGGAGGAGGAGGGAGGAGGTAGGAGGAGGAGGAAGAGAGAGGAGGAGGGAGGAGGAGGAAGGAGGAGGAAGAAGGAGGAGGAAGAGGGAGGAGGATGGAGGAGGGAGAGGGAGGAAGAGGGAGGAGGAGGAAGGAGGAGGAAGAGGAAGGAGGAGGAAGAGGGAGGAGGAGGATGGAGGAGGGGAAGAGGAAGAGGGTAGGAGGAGGAGGGGAGAGGAGGAGAATAAGGGAGAAGGAGGGAGGAGGAGAAGGAGGAGGAGGAGGGAGGAGGAGGGGAGAGGAGGAGGGAGGAGGCAGAGGGAGAAGAAGGAAGGAGGAGGAAGAAGGAGGGAGAGGAAGGAGGGAGAATGAGGAGGGGAAGAAGGAAAGGGAGGTGGAAGAGGAGGAGGAGGGAGGAGGAAAGAGGTAGGGGGAGGAGGAGGTAGAGGGAGGAGGAGGAGGAAGGAAAGGGAGGAGGAAGAGGAGGAGAAGGGAGGAGGAGGGTGGAGGGAGGAGGAGGGAGGAGGTAGGAGGAGGAAGAGGGAAGAGGGAGAAGAAGGGAGAAGGAGGAGGGAGGATGATGAGGGAGAAGGAGGCAGGAAGAGGAGGAGGGAGGCAGGAGGAGGAGGGATGAGGAGGGAGAGGGAGGAGGAGGGAAGATGAGGGAGGAGGGGGAGGAGGCGGAGGGAGGAGGAGGGAGGAGGATGGGGGAGGAGGGGAGAGGAAGAGGGAGAAGGAAGAGGGAGAAGGAGGAGGAGGAGGAGAGGGATGAGAGGGAGGAGGAAGAGGAGAAGGGTGGAGGGAGGAGGTAGAGGGAGGAGAAGAGAGGGGGAGAGAGTTCGCCATTCCGAATTCATACTCGTCTAGTTCTTCCCTTCTACACGACTGTAGATAACTTCCTTACACATAAAAAGATGAATTGTTATTGATATTGCCGTGGCATGGAGGAATATCAGCAGCAGAGTTGATCCAAAAAACCAAAGACTGAGATCTACGGAGAGCCATGAACGCCTACGCCAGCCGGCACGGCACTTGATGCTGATGATTGCCGTGTGACGATTCTGTGTAGTCACGTCATTTTCTTCCCTTTCCCTAGCTTTTTGGTTCGGGGATTCTTTCATCATCATCATCATATATTTACGTACGTATTTTGGGAGGGGGAGGAGGGAGGAGGAGGAAGAAGAAAAAAAAACTATGACAGTTGACAGCTCTGGAATGAAAGGAAGGCGTGTAGAAAATTTCATCTCAATCGGATGGGCCGTTCGCGAACAAATAAAGGACATACATATTTACATACATACATATATACATACATATGTACATACATACACTTTGTTTTATAAATATAGATAGTTTCTGATTTCCACATTGATTGTATGAATGGTAGCAGTAGCATCATACGGAGTTTGAGTATGCGATGCATAGACATATGACATCCCGCATATTGCTTACATAACATTTTTTACATACAAATTGTGTATTTTGTGGTATGTGTGTGTTTCAGTTCCACACAAAAATGTTGTCTGATGAAGGCGAGCGCTTGTTTCAAAGTTGGTCAAATCAACGAACTTCGTATAAATGTATCACAATACTTGGCAATCATTATAATAATAGCACATTATGTCACCTAATTTACTTAGTTTATTTAATCATATCTTGTGTAGTACTGTAGAATATTGAAAGTCCAACCGCCTGTATCAAAAAGCCCAAGTGCAGCCCTCTGTATCTGACAATTCTCTGTACCCAACTGCCCATAAGTCGAGTCCTCTGCAGCTGACCACTCTTCAGTCCAATCCTGTGTATCCGATTGCCACTAGACTAAACCTCTATGTCCGCTGTTCGTAGTTACTAACCTCTGCATCCGATAGTCCATAAGTCCAACCTTTATTAATCTATATCCAGTCACCACAAGACAAGCTGACTTCATTGTAATCTGGGCCGACAAACGCATCCGTAGTTCAGAAATCTAAGACAATTATTTTCTCCTTTACTATTCTGTATTCATTCTGTTGGGTTTCAAGGTCAATGTATGCTAGCTGATTGCAAGCTATTCGTGAACATAGTGAGTTTTTGTGTGTGTTCTGTACTAAGCTCGGGTATGCGGGATTACGAACTGCGTACGTAAACCCCTTAAAACTGGCCAGAATAAACGGGTGTTCCAATTTATTTTAATGGCTTGAAATTGCATCTTGTTACTGTCCTATCTAGCCGTGTCCACTTCTACCGTCACAATACTGGCACATACAAGGATGGCCAGTCCCGGTGTCGTCTATGATCAAAACCGTTGAAAGTCAGCTTAGCACGCTCTCATCCATCCTTGTCTCCTTCAGGGCTACCATGCCTCCTCTGTACACAAGACTTTCAAGAATGGGCCTTTGATGTCTGACGCTCGCTCAACCCCATGTGGAATTCAAATATTGTTTAGGCCTTATCGGATAAGTCTTCTTCTTGCCCCAGTTAATTAGTTGCATATCCTTTACAGGACGTCGCAGTCAACGTCGCATGTTTGGATGTTTGTGATTTCTTGTCAAGTTTACGTTCAGTATTTTGCCATCGCTTTCTGAACGGCCGGCACTTATACCATTTTATGAAAACCAGCGCAAAGTGATCTGCTTCCATATCGCTCTCAGTTGTATTTCGAACGCGGTATGCGGGATTACGATTTGCATTCAGAACCTCTTCGGCACAGCGCCGGCTTGCTCGACTGTACTCACCTTGACTTGTTCTCTATGCTCTACTGTACTCACCTTGATTTGTCCTCTATGTTCTACTGTACTCACCTTGACTTGTTCTCTATGCTCCACTGTACTCACCTTGACTTGTTCTATATGTTCTACTGTACTCACACTGAATTGTTCTCTATGTTCTACTGTACTCACCTTGACTTGTTCTCTATGCTCCACTGTACTCACCTTGACTTGTTCTCTATGTTCTACTGTACTCACACTGATTTGTTCTCTATGCTCTACTGTACTCACCTTGACTTGTTCTCTATGCTCTAATGTACTCACCTTGATTTGTTCTCTATGTTCTACTGTACTCACCTTGACTTGTTCTCTATGATCCACTGTACTCACCTTGACTTGTTCTATATGTTCTACTGTACTCACACTGAATTGTTCTCTATGTTCTACTGTACTCACCTTGACTTGTTCTCTATGCTCCACTGTACTCACCTTGACTTGTTCTCTATGTTCTACTGTACTCACACTGACTTGTTCTCTATGTTCTACTGTACTCACCTTGACTTGTTCTATGTTCCACTGTACTCACCTTAACTTGTTCTCTATGTTCTACTGTACTCACACTGACTTGTTCTCTATGTTCTACTGTACTCACCTTGACTTGTTCTCTATGCTCTACTGTACTCACCTTGACTTGTTCTCTATGCTCTACTGTACTCACCTTGACTTGTTCTCTATGTTCTACTGTACTCACACTGACTTGTTCTCTATGTTCTACTGTACTCACACTGACATGTTCTCTATGCTCCACTGTACTCACCTTGACTTGTTCTCTATGTTCTACTGTACTCACCTTGACTTGTTCTCTATGTTCTACTGTACTCACCTTGACTTGTTCTCTATGCTCTACTGTACTCACACTGTCTTGTTCTCTATGCTCTACTGTACTCACCTCTAGTTGTTCTCTATGTTCTACTGTACTCACCTTGACTTGTTCTCTATGTTCTACTGTACTCACACTGAATTGTTCTCTATGCTCCACTGTACTCACCTTGACTTGTTCTCTATGCTCCACTGTACTCACCTTGACTTGTTCTCTATGCTCTACTGTACTCACCTTGACTTGTTCTCTATGTTCTACTGTACTCACCTTGACTTGTTCTCTATGCTCCACTGTACTCACCTTGACTTGTTCTCTATGTTCTACTGTACTCACACTGACTTGTTCTCTATGCTCTACTGTACTCACCTTGACTTGTTCTCTTTGTTCTACTGTACTCACCTTGACTTGTTCTCTATGTTCTACTGTACTCACCTTGACTTGTTCTCTATGCTCCACTGTACTCACCTTGACTTGTTCTCTATGTTCTACTGTACTCACCTTGACTTGTTCTCTATGCTCTACTGTACTCACCTTGACTTGTTCTCTGTGTTCTACTGTACTCACCTTGACTTGTTCTCTATGTTCTACTGTACTCACCTTGACTTGTTCTCTATGTTCTACTGTACTCACCTTGACTTGTTCTCTATGTTCTACTGTACTCATGTTGACTTGTTCTCTATGCTCTACTGTACTCACACTGACTTGTTCTCTATGCTCTACTGTACTCACCTCTAGTTGTTCTCTATGTTCTACTGTACTCACCTTGACTTGTTCTCTATGTTCTACTGTTATCACACTGACTTGTTCTCTATGCCCCACTGTACTCACCTTGACTTGTTCTCTATGCTCCACTGTACTCACCTTGACTTGTTCTCTATGTTCTACTGTACTCACCTTGACTTGTTCTCTATGGTCCAGTGTGCTCACCTTGACTTATTCTCCATGAACTCTTAAATTAAGCTTCTTAACCGTCAGGTTAAGAGTATCATCATCAGGGCTGGTCCAGAACACCCTGGACAAATCTGTGGCGAGACATGAACGCCCCGCCAGTGGTAGCACACATGATGATGATGGCAAGCCTTAGTTCACTGTAAAGTGCATATCCAAGATATGGATATTTAAATTTTTATTATGGAAAAGAATATTATAGTGAACCATGAATAATCCATGAATAATGAGAGAGATCAAAGAGATGCCAGGAATACTAGTTGGAGGTTATAATATAAATAATATACGCTATGCAGATGACACAGTATTGGTGGCGGATAATTCAACAGACCTACAACAATTATTAGACGTTGTAGTAACAGAGAGTGCAAGGAAAGGACTCAACTTGAATATCAAGAAAACAGTAACAATGGTAATATCAAAGAAAATGGTGACACCAAAATGTGACATAGAAATAGAAGGGAAAATCCTTAACCAAGTTGATAATTTTAGATACCTAGGGGCATTTATAACATCAGATGGAAGATGTACAACAGAGATTAGGAGCAGAATAGGGCAGGCAAAAGCCGCATTTCATAAAATGAAGAGTATCTTATGCAATAAGTCACTGTCACTGAATGTAAGAAAGAGAGTGCTGAAATGCTATGTAGAACCAGTTTTGCTGTATGGCAGTGAATCTTGGAATGTAAATGAACAAATTAAGAAGAAATTAGAAGCAACAGAGATGTGGTTCCTGAGACGAATGTTGCGAATTCCTTGGACTGCCAGAGTAACTAACGACGACTGCCTGAAACAGGCTAATGAAACTAGAACATTATATACAACAATAAGACAGAGACAAACAGCTTTCCTCGGTCATGTGATGAGAAGAGAGACATTGGAGAACATTGTAACAACTGGAAAGATCGAGGGGAAGAGAGGCAGAGGTAGACCAAGAGAAGTGATGCTGGATGGATTGAGACGGTGGCATGGAGGAATATCAGCAGCAGAGTTGATCCAGAAAACCAAAGACCGAGATCTATGGAGAGCCATGAACGCCTACGCCAGCCGGCACGGCACTTGATGATGATGATGAATAATCATTATCATCATGTGTGCTACCACTGGCGTGGGCGTTCATGTCTCGCCACATATCTCATTCCATGGCGCTCTGGATTAGCTCTGATGATGATACCCTTCTAAGCCATCGCATCACATCTCTTGGTCTGCCCCTGCCTCTCCTACCGCTGATCTGACCAGTTGTCACAGTGTTTTTCAATGCCCTACTTCTCATTCCATCCATCCATCGTCCATCATATGCCAAGCCAGTAAGCGTGAGTGGTCATAATTCGCCATTTCACTCGATCACCAGAGTCAGGAGAATGCAGTGAAGATAGTATAGAGGAATTTTATAATGACGTGGGTGGACTCTGCTTTCAAGAAATGTAAACATTCAGAAATAAATATTACGATGGATTACTTCAATGCAAACGTGGGAAATCAAGGCGATGGATGCACGGTAGGCAACCATGGTTTGGGATAGAAAAACGAAAGAGGATACAGACTTGTAGAATGGGCAAAAGAGCAGGAAATGATTGTAGGAAACACCTGGTTTAAACAACATCATAGAAGACTACGGACATGCAGAAGTCCTGATATCAGAATTAGAAACCAGATTTATTACACCCTGATTAGCAGAAGGTTTAGAAATGCGTTAACAATCGCAAAAACAGTTTCCAGTGCTGACTGGTACAATGGTCACAGATTTATTACAAGAACATCGCTGGCAAAGTTACAAAAATTTAAGTATTCACAAGGAAACACTAAATATGATCTGTGTACATTGGAAAATGACAAGGTAATACACGACAATCTTAACATAGAAGTAAAGAACAGATTTGATATACTGTCTGATCTAGAGATCCTATTTCAAGATGTGGATGATCAATGGGAAAGGTGAAGAATTCAATCAGTTTGGCTGCAGAAACAACAATTCCAAAATTAAAGAAAGTGGGTCGTAAGAAATGGATAACAAAAGAAATTGTACAGCTAATGGAAATAATAAGACACAACAAAATTGATCCTGCCACATATGAAAAAAATTCACAGAAAAGTCAGAACAAAATCAAATCAATTCAAATCAAATCAACTTTATTAGGGTTACAAATTGGGCGCGCAGGCCCGTCTTACATTCGGCCCTTCCAATCACTCGTCTTTCGTTCATCAAGAGCATTATACATTTACATAGGAAGAAAAATAAACATTGTGAAATGAATGTTGTAAACATAAACAAGGCTAATTACCATGTTATGAAGCCCATTTCCCACCTATCCATACATCACCCCACTCACACAACACCCCCACCTACCCACACACACGCGCACCAAGGGACACATACACACCCCCACCTACCCACACACACGCACACCAAGGAACACATACATACCCCACCAACCGACCCATCCCCCTCCCGCACATCCCCCACCCACACACACTGCCCTCACCTGATCCCCCAACCAAAACACACTCGCCACCCACAAACATTCCCCCACCAACCCACACATCCCACGCCCATCCACATACACATCCTAACCCACACATCCTCTCCCCACCCACACCTCAAACCACCCATCCCCCAGCCACATCTCCATCGACAACATATTCCCCACCCATGCACACAATCCCCCACCAACCCACCCATCGCACATCCACTCACACATCCCCAAACCATACACACACATCCCCACCAACTGACATGTCCCTGCCCCCCCCCCCCCACACACACACATCTCCCTAACCACCCATACATCCCCAATCCACTCACACACACCCCACCACCCACACATACAACTTCCACCCACCCACACATGCCTTAACCTAATCCCCCACCACACATCACATACACCCCCTACCACTCACTATTCCCAACCCACGCACCACACACACACATATCAATCACCAACACATCCCCACTTACACACCACACACATATCCCCCACCCAGATACCACACAATATTCCCACCCACACCCACACAGATACCCTTATCCATCCACCCCACATACCCCCACTCACACACCACAAAAATCCCCCACCCACACACACATACCTCACCCACACAATATCCCCAACCAACACACCACACACCTCTCCCCACCCACACACGCATTCCCTACCCGTCCACCAACACACACTCACTCACGCATACATCCTCCACTACGCACCCACACACCCCCACCCACCCACCCCCAACCAAACATCTCTCGATCACAATACCCCTACCCACACACATCCTCCACCCACTCACACATCCCACCCCGACACATACAACTCCCTCACCCACCTTCACATCCCTAAGCCACTCACACATTCCCCATCCACACACACACATCTCCCACCCACACACCCCCACATACTTCCCCCAACCACCACAATCCCCTACTCACCCACACATATATCCCACCCATACGCACATTCCCCGCACCCATCACACACATCCCCCACACCACACACTATCCTCCACCCATATCACCACAAACATACCCTCCACCCACACATCATTCACACATCCCCCACCAACACACTGCACACATATCTCAAACCCACACACCATACACTTCTCCCCACCCGCCATTGCATCCCCAATCCACCCAACACAATCCCCTACCCACACAACCCCGCCTCCCACACATACTTCCTCAAACCATCCACACATCTCCACCCACATAAACACACATCCCCCGCATCCGTCCCATACACATATCCTCCACCCATACACACATCTCCCACACCCATTCCAACACCTTACTTTCACCCCCACAATATGTAAGGAGGCAAAAGAAGCATGGCTTGAGAAAAATTTGCGCAGAAATCGACAAACAACACAACATTAAACATACCATATTAATGCACAAAAGAATTCAGGAACTTACTAATAAGAGAACACGTACATCAGCAGGCTACCTAAAAACAAAAGATGGAAAATTCATATTTGAAAAAGATCAGATTTTAATGTATGGTCAGATTATGTGAACAACCTTTATCGTGATAAAAGAGAAGAACAGTATGATATTCGAAATAATAATGAAAGACAATCAATTTTGAAGATAGAAGTTCAGAATGTTCTTAACCATATGAAAACTGACAAGATTCCCGGTTCAGACAGCATCACAACAGAAATGATTAATGCTTTAGAAGAATATGGAATAGATTAAGTCACCAGACTACTGAACATAATATATGACACTGGAGATATACCTCATGAATTATGTAATTCTGTATTTATTGCAATCCCAAAGAAATCAGGAGTCTTTGAATGTGATCAGCATAGTACAATTAGTATAACGAGCCACATCACGAAGATTTTGCAAAGAATTATCATGTAAAGAGTTAGGAAGAAATACAACCCGAAATAGGAGAAGAACAATGTGGGTTTGTAGAGGGCAAGGGTACAGTAAATTATGTGTACATGCTGAGAACAGTAACTGAACGTTGTATAGAAGTAAATAAAGATATACATCTTTGCTTTATTGCCTACACAAAGGTTTTCGATAGAATAAGACATTTCAACATGATAGAGATGATTACATATATTAGAATGACTTTTATGTTAAAGGTCTGCAAGTAATTTTACCAAACGAACCCTTTCTGGCAGAGCCCAATATTCTTGAACAGACTTTGATGTTTCCTGATTTAAGATAATTGCTACGCCTCTTTGCCGTACTTCTCCACCAGAATAAATAATCTTTCAGTCTTCACATGTCATAACCCATGCCCCTTTCCATCTCGTCTCACACATTCCTAATATATTAATCTTCTCTCTTTCCATTTTTTGTTTGCTGTTATCTAATTTTCCGTCGTCGCTTAACGTTTGAACATTCCATGCTGCTAATTTCAGATTCCCGGTCCTTTTCTTGTGATGATCTATAATTAGGCGAATCATGATAAACTAGGCAACTTTAAAGACGGTAGTTTGCCGTTGCTTTCCTTCTTGGCAGTGACCGCACTGGCCGGGTGACTGCAGCCATTCTTACATGACCCAGAAAACACTGTCTCCTTCTTATGTTTTTACATATATTTACAATGTTTTTATGGTAAATCTTTCTGTGCGTGCACAGTAATGGCTATATTTGTGTTCAGTCATTTTAAGATCCCACCATGGTCTAGTCTCTAATGGTTGGACATTCTCAAGTCCACGGTATATCTTTTGTGTTAGTTAAGTTTTCAGGATGTTTAACAAGGATATGTATTATCACCTAATCTGTTAAATTTGTACAGTGAAATAATAATAAGATCGATACAAAATATATTTTATAGGAATATCAGTTACAGCGTATAATGGGATATGATGATAACGCAGTTTTGAATGCTGAAAATTGCATGCAGTTAAAATACATAATGGTATAATTTCAAAACAAATGTATTCACCTGAAGAGCTGACAATATGACATCATTGTAATTAAAATGTTTTCCCAGATGCAATATTAAAGTAAATGGAACTTGTTTGAAGCAAGTCAATATGTTCGAGTATTTGGCAACAGTAGACGGGAGCTGTATTAAAGATGTAAAATGTAGAATTGGCCGTTAAACGCAGCATTTCACAAGATGACGAATATTATATAGAGTATGTCTCTGTCAATCGATGTGAGAAACACAGTTCTTAAGAGCTGTATCAAGTCAATCCTGCTGTATGGAAGTGTATCATTGGCAATCACCGTATTAGTTTGGAATTATGTATAAGCTGCAGTGATGTAGTTGTATAGATGAATGGGGACACAGCGGACAGGTAAACAGCGTAATCAAGATATCATGAAAGAAGTCAACTCACACAGAGAACTGGTTTCTTACATCAGAAGAAGATAATCCGCACTCTTAGGACACATCATGAGAAGGGCTGAACAACTTCGTAACGATGGATACGCGGGAGTGGGGGTGGAGGGGGGAGGGAGACCAAGATATTAAACATATACACGGCATGAGATGATTGCAGTGCACGAGATAGCTTGTTAACCCATTGGGAATCCTACGGTGTATATCCCAGAATCCACACATACTAGACTAGAATGTGTTTTTTTCCTGTGAGACGATAATCTGATCATGGAATATTGCCGTGGCAGTGTCTATAAGACCAACACTTTGTGATTTCCAGCTGTCAAGAGATGTTACCATGTGCATTACGCACTCATGACCTCATACTTTTCGCGTTGTCTGAGACAGCTAATATATGATCCACGACACTGAGATCAGAGGAGAGTACAAAAATGGCGTTCTTCTGAAACAGTGTCCAGAAATCTTTTTTTTTCTGATCGGTTTTGATCTAAGCACATTTCTAGTTAGATGTGGTCACCATAGCTCTGAGCTACTCTAACATCAAACATGTGTATCGGAGGTCAGCTTGGCCGAATGGATAACAGCGCTCGTTGTTAAACATCTGGTATCTGATGCCGAGGTAGTGGATTCAGTCCTTACGCCGGACAGTTGGACTGAAAGGATGACTTCTCGTCCTTGACTTGGGGATGTAAATTACATGTACCTCTGAAGTCGGAGTGGGTTCGCCTGATGGCGAGGGACACTGGTAATAGGAAACATTAATCCACACGCAAATACTACTAAGTAGCACGTGTATGGACTACGCTTGAGTTAAAAGAGCTAACTCCAAAAAAAGAAACAAAAAACATGTGTATTAAGACATTGTGCAAACACGTTTGTTGTATCCTCGTTTTCTGTTTCATTGTTCAATGTTCATAATTAACATTAAATTATATGTAATCTGGGGGGAACGACTGTGTGCTTTTGTCGTTAAGTCGTTGCTATGTGATGAATGGGTGTAGGTGTGGGTGGTATGTGGTTGCAGCCAGCTACCAGTGTTTATACTGTTACAACCATATCATTGTTACTAAGATCTTATAGATAGCTCTAGTTGGAAGGGAATGAACGTGAACATGCTCTGATAGGTGTTTGGAGAAATGTACAGAGCTAAGAAGAAGAGATGACTAACTAGCTAACTAACTTTGCATCCCTATCTTGGATACCTTGTGAATATACCTGCAGCAACACAGTGTTTACCCAGAGTCAGTAACTAACACGACTTTCCAAGAGTCAGTAATTAACACGACTAACTACAGTCAGTAACTAACACGACTTTCCAAGAGTCAGTAACTAACACGACTTACCAAGAGTCAGTAACTAACACGACTAACTACAGTCAGTAACTAACACGACTTTCCAAGAATCAGTAACTAACACGACTTTATGGTGTCCGCCTCGAGTGCTGGAGGTCCCGGGTTCAAGCCCCGGTAATGCCGGGATTTTTTCTCGTGGACGTCTAGTAATAAATTTCCCCTGGTCTCTGGGTAGTGAGATCGGACGCCCGTGTGTATTGTTGCGCACGTAAAAAATCCCTTGGCAGTTGGAAATCGAAAAAGAGTAGCCTAACGGCGCTGCCCGGGCAAAATTTCGAGTTAACAATCTACCCAAAGTATTTTCAGGATCCTCGGCGATGCTACGGAGTTCGTGCACTGAGCTGAGTTTCTCCAGACTCAGATTTGAGTTAGGAGGAGAACGGAGCACTTATAGGTTGCACCCGTGTGCCGTGATGCTGATCCATCGACTAAACAAACAAACTAAACAGTAACTAACACGACTTACCAAGAGTCAGTAATTAACACGACTAACTACAGTCAGTAACTAACACGACTTACCAGAGTCAGTAACTAACACGACTTTCCAAGAGTCAGTAACTAACAGGACTCACTACAGTCAGTAACTAACACGACTTACCAAGAGTCAGTAACTAACACGACTAACTACAGTCAGTAACTAACACGACTTTCCAAGAGTCAGTAACTAACACGACTTACCAGAGTCAGTAACTAACACGACTTTCCAAGAGTCAGTAACTAACACGACTAACTACAGTCAGTAAATAACACGACTTTCCAAGAGTCAGTAACTAACACGACTTACCAGAGTCAGTAACTAACACGACTTACCAGAGTCAGTAACTAACACGACTTACCAGAGTCAGTAACTAACACGACTTTCCAAGAGTCAGTAATTAACACGACTAACTACAGTCAGTAACTAACACGACTTTCCAAGAGTCAGTAACTAACACGACTAACTACAGTCAGTAAATAACACGACTTTCCAAGAGTCAGTAATTAACACGACTAACTAGAGTCAGTAACTAACACGACTTTCCAAGAGTCAGTAACTAACACGACTAACTACAGTCAGTAACTAACACGACTTTCCAAGAGTCAGTAACTAACGCGACTTTCCAAGTGTCAGCAATTAACACGACTAACTACAGTCAGTAACTAACACGACTATTCAAGAGTCAGTAACTAACACGACTAACTACAGTCAGTAATTAACACGACTTTCCAAGAGTCAGTAATTAACACGACTTACCAGAGTCAGTATTTAACACGACTAACTACAGTCAGTAACTAACACGACTTACCAGAGAAACTACTGAAGTTACAAGTTACCGTGAAACTACTGAATGTAAACGTGCCCAGGAATCACGAACAGCCACAAAATGCTGGGGTTGAACTGCTATGTCCGTAATGAAATGCAACTAACTAACCAAAGTCCGTAATCAAAACTGGAAAATTTCACACGGTGGAAAATGCACTGATGCCTTCTTTCGTAGCTAATGATATTTTTTGAGAGATAATCTTCTTATTATCCATGCCGTGTGGCGTTGATGATCTTGTCTGTCCACAGCCTTCTGCCTGTAGTGTTGCAGTTCCACATAATTCCTCACTTGTCTGCTCATTGTTTGAGAGACAATACTGGAGATAATTATCCCCAAACAATATGCGCTGCCTGCGTGCGTGTATGTCTGTTTATATTTATCTCTCACATCTTCTTTCACATTTAATCAGATGACCTTGAACAAGTGCATGTCCATGAACGTAGCAATAGCCAACATAAACTTGCGGCATATTCTTATTGTTGTTTGAGACCTATAGTCAATCTTGGATTTTGTAATCAATGAAACACCGACGATATACGGTTTCTTCCTTGTGAACAACAAAACTGTATAGTAGAATTGGTGCACGTCGTTTCCAGGACGCTGCTATCAACCCCAGGGTGATTTTTCAAGGCAAGTTGAAAATCAGCAGTTTGCTTTGTTTTCAGAAATAGAAGTCAACATTGACGTCACATTGACTGGTGTGTGGAATGAATCTAAAACCTCGCAGTTAGCGCATATGAAGTTTAAGCGAGAGCGTTTCAAACCTCTCGCCCTACGTTGACCCCTCGTAGAACTGTAACACTAGATAGTTCAACTACGGATCTGGATGTCGTCTTGTGTCGGCACCTAACATGGAGAGAACACACAACATTGAAGTATTGTGAAAGCAAGAAGTCAACCACAAATCTGAAAGCACAAACTTGCTGATACAATTTACAGGGTTATGCTGCAGACATTGTTTTTGTTGCTCGCTCGCTTTGAACTCAAGAGTAGACCATACACACTATTTATAGTAGTGATGGGCTGAATTTTGCGTGTGGATTAGCTTTCCTTATTAACAGTATCCCTCGCCATCAGGCGAACCCACTCCAACTTCAGAGGTGCTTGTAATTTACGTCCCCAAGTCAAGGACGACAGATCAATATTTTAGTCCAGCTGTCCGGTGTAGGTGTTGAACCCCTTACCTCGGCATCAGCACACCGGATGTTTAAGAAGCACAGCAGCTTTTTAGAATGTGTCCAAAGGCAACAAAGAAAATCTCGTCAGTATTACAGTCTTTAATACATAAAAGAGTATTCAAAATACTACAACAAACTGATACATTTTTAAAAATAACTTGTTTACACACTGTAACATACACGAACTATTAACAGCCAACAAAAACGACCCTGATTTGTTTAATAAAATAGGACAGTAAATAAACAACAGACATACTCATGCGTGAATCAGCTACAATTATATCCCGTAACTAATCACATCACATTGTGCAATCACGAACAATTTCATGATCTGATAGGTAATATGGATGCGATTACAACAATAACAACATAGAGACTACGTGAGGCGATTAGCCGTGGCGATAGGACAGTTATTTTTAATGGCATGTTCCCAATTTGTGTGTGTGTGTGTGTGTGTGTGTGTGTGTGTGTGTGTGTGTGTGTGTGTGTGTGTGTGTGTGCAGTTGTGTGTGCGTATGTGCGTAGGCTTATATGTACATATGTATATATACACTAACACAAATATACACACCCACCTACCTACACACACACACACACACACACACACTGGCACTAGGCGTTTTGACTGACGATATTTTGTTACACTGTGCTTCAATAAAGGCATAATAACTACATCCCATGGCGGTTAAGACCAGGCATGGAGTTATACATCTCCATAGCACAAAGCCTGGGCTGAATTGTAAAGACCATGTTTTGCCAATGTTGTATGATCACTCTCTCGGCCTGCCTAGTTTACTCCAGAGGAAAGATAACATCAATACACCTAGAATAAAACAAGCTGCCGGATAAGCAAAGCAATGCCCCAACTGTCCGCCTGTCGCAGCTTCGATCCTAGACCATTTTAGTTGCCGTGCAAGGCTTAAGGCCTTGTGTGCCCTTTAGGTTACATTTCCTCGCACCAGGATAAGGCTTGTCTCCTCCTAATTGCACTCCTCCGCCATTCTCTCTCTCTCTCTCTCACACACACACACACCCAGACACACGCATATATATATATATATATATTATATATATATATATATATATATATATATATATATATATATATATATAGAGAGAGAGAGAGAGAGAGAGAGAGAGAGAGAGAGAGCAGGGGGTTGAGCAGCCGATAGATAGTCGTTGGTTATGGTCGCAAGTTTCACGACCGGTGACGGAGGAACTCTTTGTAGAGACAATGGCTACAGCAATCGACCAGTATGGTCACTGTTAAGAAAGAAAGCAATGGAAATTACCTCCTTTTCAGATGCTTTGAACCTTGTGTCTTTTCACAACTTGGTCACGGTGATCTGTATATACACATCAACGGAGTCTTGGTGCCTGGGATGTGAAAACACTCATGTAAGTTGGTAGGCTGGAAAACATCAAGCGAGAAATGAAAATAAAGAATGTTATTATTGAGGGATTATGTGACACAAAGCAGGTAGGTGCAGGAGAAATGTGTTAAGACGAATACAGAATAATTTACTCAAAAGGGCACAAAGATGAGTTTATGGGATCCCTATAGGTCTGAAAGATCCAAATTGACCGCCCTAGTGATGCACTGGAGCACTTTTCTAAGTCCGGAATGGAATAAGGCCAACGAATCTACGTTCCCAAAGAATAGAATTTGTCAAGCATTACCCAGTTCAATCTCTGAACGTCGCGGCCAGCAGAAGCATGATGTAGATAATGGCGAACAAGTATGTCGACAAAGAGATGTAGAAAGGGGGTATTCCTGGTGTCTACAGGTGTGTTCGAACATGCTACTATGATCTAGGAAGCTATCCAGAGAGCGATGACAGAAAAAGCGAACCTTCACGTGATATGGTTGGCCCCGGCCAATGCTTACGAGTCAGTGTCCAACCAAACTCTGTGGCAACCCCTCTAAATGTACCACGTGCCCGAGGAGATCAGTTATCAGTTATCATTTATCATTTGGGGTATCGTCATTGCACTCCGGACAGGTCCATAGGTGCTCAGATCCTCTTCCCCCCCCCCCCCCCCCCCCAGCATATGCATCAGCGTCCGGCGGCTAATAGTGCCAGTTCTGTGTTGGTTTACGAGGCCCCTTGTTTTCCCGAGATCTTGATCCTGTGGTTCATGGTCGAGAAGTCAATGAGGTATCTCACTGCTACACAGCTGGTCTCTCTCGTGCATTCCAAAATGATGCGCATGGCTTCGTTTTGCACTTTTTTCAAATTTGTACCGAGGAGATCACTGATGCTTAAGCTGTACTTCTCGTGGAGAAGAAGAAGAAGAAGAAGAAGAAGAGGAAGAAGAAGAAGAAGAAGAAGAAGAAGAAGAAGAAGAAGAAGAAGAAGAAGAAGAAGAAGAAGAAGAAGAAGAAGAAGAAGAAGAAGAAGAAGAAGAAGAAGAAGAAGAAGAAGAAGAAGAAGAAGAAGAAGAAGAAGAAGAAGAAGAAGAAGAAGAAGAATGTGGAAAAGAGGGAAGATGAGGAAGGAACAGGAGGAGGAGGAGCAGTAGTAGAAGGATGTTGAGATGACTGTGTTTTCAGTGGTGCAGGTAAATGAGTAAGAAACAGATTTAAAAGCTTCGTGAATGTTAAGTACTTCTTAAAACGAAAGTTTTGTGCTGTGAAACATTATATTCTTTATTTAGCTAGTAGCTGGAGTATTCAGGTTTCCCTCGCTGTAAAGCCCCAGATTTTACGATGTTTTGTTTGTCTGACTGACCTAGCTAACTGTTTGATGCAGTATTTCACAAAGTCATTCATTGTTTGTCCCCCATTAAACAGAGCCTGATTCCCACTGGTTTCAACTATCTCTGTCAAGCCTGAACATACCTAGATCGTTGCAATGCTTCCTTTTCTTATTACAGTATTCGGCTACTAATTTCTGAAATTAACCTTAGACGACTACAGAATAAAAATCATTAACTAGATATCAATATGTGCAAGAAGTGTTATGTTTTATCATTACTTATATAATTAAGTGCTATACATGTGCAATTATATTAGATTACCTCTGTTTTGACAGCAAGATTTCAGTAGTCGATTTCCAGCAAGTAATACGATTGGGTGCGATTCTTTAGTGGTAGCTAAGATCATAAAAGTGGCTGCGCTTGGTTTTGTTGTAAAGCTGAATTCTGAGTTGTCCGCCTGTTCAGGTCTTGGCTTTGTGAAAGATTGCATACATTTATCGACATGTCTGGACGAGATGGTAAGTCAACTCGAAACGCTCTCCTTGACTGTCATATTAGTTTTCATACCACTCCCACAGTCGTTGCATATTCTAGCAGTGAACCCCCACACACACACACTCATCCCCATACGTACATCACACACACACACACACACACACACACACACACATCCCCATACGTACATCCCCACACACACACACTCATCCCCATACGTACATCCACACACACACACACTCATCCCCATACGTACATCCACACTCACACATACTTACATATAAACACAAATATCAGATTGTTGGATAACCAAAGAGGTCATTAAAATATCATGACAAATAATATATAAGTATTGATCTGCAATCATAGAATGAGGACACCAGAGATTAGAGACTATACAAGATATCAAAATAATTTAAACTCTTGGTGACCACAAAGAGAATCTAACCTGTCGCCTCCAAATGACGACAGCCTTAGGAACAAGTATAGTTAGCCGCATGGCACGTAGACACCCCTAGAAATATACCTTCGTTAGTCAGCTCTATCTTCCGGTTCTGTGGAGACAGTGCTACGGACGCAATTTTCAATCCCGCGTTCAAAATACAGCTGTGGGCGATTTGGTAGCAGACCACCTTGCGTTTGTTTTCATAAAACGTATGAGTGTCGGTTGTTCAGAAAACAATGGCAAACTACTGAACGTTAAGTTGCCAAAGAAATCTCAAACAGCCAAACATAATTCTGGGGTTGACTGTGACGTCTTGTAAAGGACATGCAACTAACTATCATGTACCTGGATCCACAACTATGGAATATGGACATGATTTGCATGTAGCTATTGGAATAGCACCGTTAAAACCAACTCACCATAGGTTTCAGAAAGTACATGTTAACCAAAGGTTTAATCAAAACAAACACGCAAACACTGTGATTTGTAATGCTGGGTCTGGCATACAACAAACGTTGAATTAATAGACATAAATGGTTGGTTCCTGTGTGGTATAAGTAACATACATACATATCAATTGTTGTGCAGCCCTTAAGACCACTGAAATAGCATGACAGATAAAAATATAGGTATTGAAGACATTCATAAAAGTGTAGGCAAGACGTACAGAATAGAGGCCATGACAGACAACATAATAATTGAATGCTATAGTCACCAAGGGAATTTGAACCTGTCCACTCAAATGACAGCGGCTAGCTGTAGGAACAAGTATTCTTCCACGAGTAGCCAACAACACACTCTTTTTTTCATATCCCTTACAGGACGTTGCAGTCAACATCAGCATTTTTCAGCTGCTGTAGATGTACAAGGCAAGATTACGCTCAGTAGTTTGCCATTGCTTTCTGAGCGACCGGCTCACATACCCCGTAAGTTACCGACGCGGCGAGAACCGCTACCGATTCTCGCGCAGGTTACGTTACTCACGAGAATATACGGGATTACGGAGAGAGACGTTAACCTCTAGGCCACACCCTTGGTATTCGTTATAAGTTAGGCACAGAAGATATCCCCGTCGACAACTATGGCTTTCAATGTTTATGTTGTCTAGTGCCTCCTCTTGTCCATATTCCTCTCTTCTCCTTCTATGAGCGCCAAACAATACACGTGTGTTTATTTATGAATTGTCTTAGTGATCTCAAGGGGTTCCCCAACTAATTTCTGTATAATACGTGTACAACATTGGAACCAACCAATCATTTTTCTTGTTTAAATGTTCGTTATTATATGGACACAGCATTACGGTAAGATGTGTCTGTTTGTTTATTATTTGACACACGCTGGTTTGATATAAAATTCGGAGACCTACGGTGTTATTTCAATGGTTAGATCCTAATCCTGTCCGTGTTCCATAGTTGTGGGTTCATGTGGCTAATGAAGGCACATGTCCAAGGGTGTTTAGTTGATCATGCACCGAAGTGTCGTCATTTGGAGGTATCAGGTTCGAATCAGGTTCGGTAATTATTATTATTAATTTCTATGATGTCTAGTGTGTCCTCTAATCCCTATTCCTTTCTTCTGCCTCTGTGAGCGCCAAACACAATGCGTGTATGTATGAACTATGCTAGGCACAGCACGACTGCCAGGTGTGTTTATTTATTATCTATGCTTGGTTAATGTAAATGTATGACACCTATGGTTCTGTTACAATGGCCAGTTACGAATCTGTTCATATTCCTTTATTGTGGGTTCAGTTGGTTGAATGATCTGGTTAACGAGACATATTTTCTGCAGTTGAAAAACAATTAATCAAGGATTGAGGATTATATGTAAGCATGTAACTGTTTACACACGGAATACCAAATTAATGCACAAAAGAATTAATGACATCACTATCAAAAGAAAACACACATCAACGGGTTGCCTAAAACCAAAGTGGGCAAAATCATAATAGTAAACGATCAGATTTTACATGCGTGGTCAGATGTTTGAAAGACATTATGGTGATACAAGGGAAGAACAATATGATCATCGGAATAATAGTGAAGGGCCATCAATTTTGAAGATGGAAGTTCAAAATGCTCTTAACCATATGAAAACTGGAAAGACCCCGGGTACAGATAACATCACAATAGAAATTATCAATGCCTTAGAATAGACCAAGACACCAACCAGACTGATGAACGCAATATACGATACTGGAGATATTCCTCCTGAATTATGCAATTCTATATTTATTGCAATCCCGAAGAAATCAGGAGCCTTGGAATGTGATCAACATCGAACAAATAGTATACTGAGCCACATCACGAAGATTTTACTGAGAATTATCATGCAAAGAGTTTGGAAGAAACTACAACCCGTATTAGGAGAAGAACAATGTGGGTTTGTAGAAGGCAAGAGTACAGTAAATGTTGTGTATATACTGAGAACAGTAATTGAACGTCCTATAGAAGTAAATAAAGATCTATATCTTTGCTTTATTGACTACATAAAGGCTTTCGCTAAAGTGAGACATGTCGACATGATAAGGATGCTTGAAGATCTACTAATTGATGGAAAAGACCTGTAAAAAACATATATTGGAAACAACAAGCTGCCATCAGAATTGATAACGATGTAGGTCAAAATCAGCCTATTAAAATAGGTGTGAGACAGGGATGTGTAATGTCTCCATATCTTTTTCCCTGTACAGTGAAAATATTTTCAGACATTTAGAAGATATGAAAGGAATCAACACTGGGGGAAGATACATCAATAAGATTAGATATGCAGATGATACAGTCTTGATTGCAGACAATGAACAGGACCTGCGACATTTAGTAGATGCGGTTGTTGCACACAGTGAGCAACAAGGGTTAGAATTGAATAGCAAGAAGACACAGATTATGATCGTCACTGGGAAGAAGGAAATACTACAATGTGATATACGAGTAAATGGGCATATTCTTAAGCAAGTTAATCGGTACAGTTATCTCGGAGCAGTCATAACATCTGATGGGAGATGCCTTGAAGAGATTAGAACAAGAATTGCGATTGCGATTGCGAAGGTAGCCTTTTGCAAGATGAAAAACATACTGACCAATAAAAAAGATATCAATAGAAACGAGAAATAGAGTGTTGAAGTGCTACATAGAACCTTACTTTTGTATGGATGTGAAGCGTGGACAATGAACAGTGAAGCTGAAAAACATCTGATGGCTGTGGAAACGTGGTTTCTGAGGAAAATGCAAAGAATGCCATGGATAGATAGAAAAACCAATGAACAAGTCCTTCAAGAAACAAATGAAGATTGTAAACTGATTAGAATCATTAGACGTAGACAGTGAACATTTCTTGGGCATGTTATGAAAAGAAATTACTTGGAAACCTTGGTGACGACTGGCAAGATCAAAGAAAAGAGATCAAGGGGAAGACCGAAGACTTAATACCTGGATGGCTTGGTCACGTGGCATGGTCGAGGCAGAAACACGGAGCTGATCCACGACTCTGGTGATCGAGTGAGATGGCAAAACATGCCCACGTTTTTCGGCATGGCATATGATGGATGGATGGACATATATGTATGTGTTTCCAAATAAACAGTATCTGGCTATAAGAGTTATACAAAGATATTAAATAATAAGATACACAACGTATATTGACGACAGGGTGTTAGAATTTAACAGAAAATAAACTAATATACACTAGGATTGCATAGTCGTTTTTAGTATATTAAAGATAATGCCTGCCTAATAAAAGGAATGCAAGTTGTCACTGCATGATTCAATAGTCATAATCATTGTCGTCTTGAAGTCCCTTTACTTGCCGTCATACTTATTTCATAACTACCATTCCAGTACATTGTATGTGAATTATTGTGCTGCTATCTTCCATTACATACTGCAATCCTGTCAGGAGTCGTCTGTCGCTACATTTCTCTATCATATCATTATATTACCAGTTGGTACAGTATGTTCCAGTATTTGTTGCTTCGCAGCACTCCACATACCAACATCAGGTCCTTGCTACGGCGATTTAATTTCCAATTGATCATGATTCCCTGTCATGTTTTCAAACTGGTTTCATGGAATAGACAAGCATTCGGTTTTCTAATTTTAAATGTCAAGCACCCGTTGCATTAGATGTTCTTTTATGAAAAGCAGTTTAGTGTGTATTATTTTGTACCTTATTTCTACAGTACGTCTTCCATCTGACGTGATTCATTTAACTATGAAACTGAGTTTCTTGACTTGCCTCACATTGCTATTCAGTTTCCCCCTGCCTCTCCTCCCCTCCAACTTGCCCTTTGTCATGACATAATCCAGCTCCCCTTCTCATGGGTGCCCAGAGAATATGGACTGTCTTCTACTGATGTGAGTAACTAGTTCTTGGTGTGAGTTAACTTCTATCAAGATATCTTCTGATGTGAGTAACTAGTTCTTGTTGTGAGTTAAGTTCTGTCAAGATATCTTCTGATGTGAGTAACTAGTTCTTGTTGTGAGTTAACTTCTGTCAAGATATCTTCTGATGTGAGTAACTAGTTCTTGTTGTGAGTTAACTTCTGTCAAGATATCTTCTGATGTGAGTAACTAGTTCTTGTTGTGAGTTACCTTCTGTCAAGATATCTTCTGATGTGAGTAACTAGTTCTTGTTGTGAGTTAACTTCTGTCAAGTTATCTTCATTACACTGTGCAAGGTGTTCTCATCATTTCTTTTCTAAAACAACACCTCCACAGCTACCGCTAAATTTCTCACTATTCTTTTAATTATCCATGATTCACTTCCATACATCAGGAGGTCAGTATATGCTTACGGTATAAAGAAAACAAATCAGTGGAAAGCACACACCCTTGTATAACACCATTCTTTATATGCTAAAATGTTCTGAATAATGCGAGTGCGAAAGTTGTTCTAGCAAGGTGTGGACTGCGCCTGGCCCTGCAACCAGCAGGGTTAGGATCGCCTAGCCTCTCCCAGGAGGGGTGAAAAGTGAAAATTAGTAACCTGCCGATGACCCGCAGACTACACAAGTCAACCCCAACTCCACGTGGTGCAGACTGGAAAACCGTGACCGCGAGGTCATGGGCTAACGAGGATATGGCTCGCCATTGGGGATGGACTCCCTTTGGTCAGATTTTTTTGTCCTAAACCTGCGACTGGCCTAGCAAACCGGCAGGGGATCTTCATACTGCTCGTAGAAAAACTAAGAAGTATGCAAATCAGAAGACGAGATCGAAAATAGATGCAATAAGTCAAACCAACTCATTGGACAAATGGCACCAATAATAAAGAACAAACATGTATCAATAACTACTAAGAAAGCACTTTGTAACACAATCTTCCTACCAACTCTATGTTACCAATGCCAAACCTGGGCAATGACAGAAAAAGAGAAAAGAAAAATCACAACAACAGAAATTAGATTCCTGAGAAGATCTCTCAATGTATCAAGAAGAGAATGTATCAGAAATGAAGAAATAAGGACTAAAGTGGGGGTTATAGCTGCACTAGATATTATTAGAAAGCAGCAAGTCAAATGGTTTGGCCATGCAAGTAGGTTACCAACTAACAGCATACCACAACAAGCAATGATGTACAGACCAGAGGGAAGCAGAGGAAGAGGCCGACCACGTAAACGATGGACGCAGGGAATAACAGAGTCCATGGGAATATCGATACATGAAGCCCATAAGCGGGCACTCTCCCGCTGTTTATACTTCACCTAGACACCGCAAGGTACAAGAGGATCATGATGAGATGAGATGAGATGAGAACGTTGTTCTATTTTGAGCATAAACAATGTACTAATATCAACGTTCACAAATTCCCTTCTCAGCAGGAAAAGCAAAGGGCCCCGCTGCAGCACCACAGACCAGAGACAGTGTAAGTTGTTTGTTTTCATCTCTCGTGTAAGCCATGTTCACAGACCAGAGACAGTGTAAGTTGTTTGTTGTCGTCTCTCGTGTAAGCCATGTTCACAGACCAGAGACAGTGTAAGTTGTTTGTTGTCGTCTCTCGTGTAAGCCATGTTCACAGACCAGAGACAGTGTAAGTTGTTTGTTGTCGTCTCTCGTGTAAGCCATGTTCACAGACCAGAGACAGTGTAAGTTGTTTGTTGTCGTCTCTCGTGTAAGCCATGTTCACAGACCAGAGACAGTGTAAGTTGTTTGTTTTCATCTCTCGTGTAAGCCACGTTCACAGACCAGAGACAGTGTAAGTTGTTTGTTGTCGTCTCTCGTGTAAGCCATGTTCAATCACATCTTACAACAGATGATTAGTCTACAGTCTACGGTGACAACAGTGTCACATATAGAACACTAACATACTGGGCAGAATCCTAACACATTGAACTTGAGCCCTAACATTTTGGGTATAACAATACCTTACTATGGAGGGCAAATATCAGAAATGGAATAAAGTCAAAGGAGAAAATTATTGCAGAAAAGTCACACACCAAGCGTTTGAGACGTAAGATGGTGCATGATGGTGGAAATGACCACGTGTTCACATGCACCCACTGTGAACGGACATTTACAGCGCAAATTGGCCTTATCAGTCACACTCGCTACCGCCATAGTTAAAAGTTATTATGCCTTTTTAGAGCACAAACTATCGTCTGTCAAGACGGCAAGGTGCCAATGGATGGACGGCAGTACATACTCCAGGATTGCCCAAACTATAACATATCCAGGCGAACCTTCTGGCCTAGAGAGACAACAGTCGAAGATAAACTCTATGGATAAAAAAGACTGTTAGATTCATACAAGAGACAACATTACAGTTATAAACATATTTCAGGCGAACGAAAGAAGAAGAAGAAGAAGAAGAAGATGCTGCGCAAAATACCGATTGTACGTCAATACAGTTTGTACGTCGATTGTACGTCAATACAGTTTGTACGTCGATTGTACGTCAATACAGTTTGTACGTCGATTGTACGTCAATACAGTTTGTACGTCGATTGTACGTCAATACAGTTTGTACGTCGATTGTACGTCAATACAGTTTGTACGTCGATTGTACGTCAATACAGTTTGTACGTCGATTGTACGTCAATACAGTTTGTACGTCGATTGTACGTCAATACAGTTTGTACGTCGATTGTACGTCAATAGTTTGGACTGGTCCCCGTGCCTTCAGGCATGCTGGCTACACTGTGCTAGCTCCATCGACACTCAATTGCTGATGTGGTGATATAACACCGGCTGCCTGTACCTCCCTAAACATTGTTCCCGTACCCATGATCCATCTGGACCACCATTTACATAAACAGCCCTCAAAGGGGAATCGAACAGGTGTCGACCGTCTGACAGGCAAGCGGGCTAGTCATTACGCTACGTCGACTATTTTCGTTGAGTAGAGAGATTCACAATTATCAGATGCGCACCATTTAACCATGGGAAGACGGAACATCAGTCCACATTTGTGTTCTAATAATTGTTATTTGGGCACGAACAACAGCCGCTCTGTGGCTTTTCATTCTAGTATTGATCGGACATATGATGGACACACATGGCGATGAACAAGTTTGACATACTGTGTTTCTTGTGTGTATAAACTGCATTGCTCATCATCGTCGAGTGTCATGCCGCCTTGCGTGGGCGGCCATGGTTCGCCATCTCACACGATCAACAGAGCCCCGGATCAGGTCTGTGTTTTGACAGGGTATGTAATCTCTTTGCCTTCCCCTTTTCAAATCATGTTTGCCAGTTGTCATTAGGTTTTCCAGTTTATTTCTCATAACACACCCACAAATTCTTGACCGTCTTCGTAATTTTTGTAATCAGTTTACGATTTTCATGTGTTCCCTGAAGAACTGTCTCATTCATTTTTATGTGTGTACTATGTATTCTTTGTATTTCCCCCCATAGACTACATTTACACTGTTTTTTAATGGTGCTGCTGGCAAAAGACTGTATTTGCAAAATGTTGGAACTTATGGGTTGCTCTCCTTAAAGGGTAATTTCAATGACTACACTGTGCTGTGTTTTCGATTCAGTATCAAGTGGTTTGGCCATGTCGTTAGAATGCAACACCAACAACTACCATCACTGGCCTTACATCAAAGATTATCTGCGACGAGACCAAGAGGACGTCCAAGAAGAAAATGGATCGACGACATCAAAGACATTGTACAATCACACGGAATGACACTATCCAGTGCCGCCCACCGGGCTCTCGAGCGCAAATTATTCCTCCCCACGACGCTTGACGGCAGAAGTGGAAGATGATGATGATGATGATGATGATAATGATGATGATGATGATGATGATGATGATGATGATGATGATGATGATGATGATAATTTTTGGTGCTTCATTGGTAATTGTCATCGTAATTTTATTTTTAATTTCTTAGAAACCTGAGGCGAAAGGGTCAAGCTGTGGGCAAGACGGCAGAGAAAGGTAATAAGCTATTGAATGTTATTGAAACTATCCATATCTGAATGTATAAAATAATGCAATGTAAATTATATTCTTTGAAATCGTTATATTTATACTATAAGTACAGATAAAGACGCTTAACAGTTGACATACAATAAGTTACATTCGAGTACCATGTGATATAAGTCCCGTACATTCGGAGTCTGAAGGTCATACGATGCCTAATAAGTTCAGGACTATGCAAGTCACCTGTACTTTCGCATATCTCGGGTACCTTCACATATCTCGGGTACCTTCTCATGTTTCTGGTACCTTCTCATATCTCGGGTACCTTCACATATCTCTGGTACCTTCTAATATTTCTGGTACTTTCTCATATCTCTGGTACCTTTTCATTACTTGGGTACCTTCTCATATCTCGAGTACCTTCTCATATCTCCGGTATCTTCTCATATCTCAGGTACCTTCTCATATCTCCGGTACCTTTTCATATCTGGTACCTTCTCATATCCCAGGTACCTTCTCATATCTCTGGTACCTTTTCATATCCCAGGTACCTTCTCATATCTCTGGTACCTTCTCATATCCCAGGTATCTTCTCATATCTCTGGTACCTTCTCATATCTCTGGTACCTTCTCATATCTCTGGTACCTTCTCATATCTCTGGTACCTTCTCATATCTCTGGTACCTTCTCATATCTCTGGTACCTTCTCATAATTCTGGTACCTTCTCATATCTCCAGTACCTTCTCATATCCCAGGTACCTTCTCATATCCCAAGTACCTTCTCATATCTCTGGTACCTTCTCATATCTCTGGTACCTTCTCATATCTCTGGTACCTTCTCATATCTCTGGTACCTTCTCATATCTCTGGTACCTTCTCATATCCCAGGTACCTTCTCATATCTCTGGTACCTTCTCATATCTCTGGTACCTTCTCATATCTCTGGTACCTTCTCATATCTCTGGTACCTTCTCATATCTCTGGTACCTTCTCATATCTCTGGTACCTTCTCATATCTCCAGTACCTTCTCATATCTCTGTTACCTTCTCATATCTCTGGTACCTTCGCATATCTCTGGTACCTTCGCATATCTCTGGTACCTTCTCATATCTCTGGTACCTTCTCATATCTCTGGTACCTTCTCATATCTCTGGTACCTTCTCGTATCTCTGGTACCTTCTCATACCTCTGGTACCTTCTTAAATCCCTAGTACCTTCTCAATTCCAATTCCAATTCCAATTTTCGAGAAAATAAAATCCAAATTCGGTCTCGTCTAATCTGCTTCCTCAGCGGTGGTTATTTTTGAGAGCCGTGGCTTTTGTGGGTTCATTCACCCTATTTCTTGTCTTGTGCGCTCTTACGAGTGAGTCCTATCTCGAACTGGTTATATTTGTTTGTGTCTATAACGTCAGCTGGGGGATCGGTCGGCGGCTGTCCTTTGTTCCCGTCTCCTTTAGTGGTATATTTGATTAGTGAAGGTTCCTGAAGGTGAAGGCTTGACTGGTTGTATTCCTTATAAGGACTTTTTATTTGGTCTTTTTGCAACCTCTTTTGTGTATTTTCTGTAGCAACTTTTCGATGTTTTCATTTTCTTCCTTGTGCCTGTTTTCACTGTCGAGTTTAGGTTGCAGTTGCCTTTCGATTTCTTCCTCCGCGGTCAGCAATGGGATCATCTCTCCGCCTTCTATATAGTACGTGTAGCCGGGTCCATCCTCGAAGTCAGTAATTCTATCTGTGTATACTACCGGTCTCCTGAGTTTCTTGGGCTTCTTCTTTTCTCTTTCTTCCAAGCGCCTTTTGAATTCCAGGTGCCTGCATTCCTCCAATTTTATCGATTCTAGGCACTCCTCCAGGAAGAGTCCGGGTGGGTATTCTGCTTGCGATTCTGGCTTGGTATTTTGCAGGGTTTCATCTTGCGGCTTGTCTGCGTTCTCTTGCATCGCTTCTGTTGGTTTGTTTCGGATTACTTCCATTTCAGCTTTCAGCAGCTCTCTCTCTCTCCGCTTTAATGTTGCGTAGCATTTCTTCGTTTTCCTTCTTCATCTCGGCCATATGTTCCACTTCTTTCTTGATGTTTTGATGGGTCTCCTTTATTTCAGCAAGCAGCTTTTCATTGTCGCTGGTCGGTGCCGGTGTTTGAAGCAGCTTGATTTGCTTCTTTAGCTTATCTATCTGGTCTTGCAATTGAGCTTTTTCCGCTTTTGAGCTGCCCGTCGCTGTCTCGCACCTCCGCATTGAGTCCTTATATGGTGTCTTTGTGTTGATGGCGAACTTTAACACGTCTCTGTGTCGTTGCAGGTACGGACAGCCCAAGTATCTTGCTCCATGCTTGCCCAGGCAGTTGGCGCACTTTCTCTTGTTGTTGGGTGCTCGGAAGTCATGTGTCCAGTTTGGCCAATGGACACTCCTTGAAGGCGTGGTGATCGCCGCAGTACCGGCAGATTTCCGTCTTACTGCGACATGCTGCTCTGCTGTGGCCGGCCCTCTGACATCTTGAACATTGATTTATTCTTGGGATGAATCTCTCTGGCTGTTGTATTTTCTTGTTGGTTGATACTGTGGTCGACATCTCGCTGCCCTCAGTCGTCACCACCGCCAGAGTGGTACGGATCTTTGAGTACGTCATGATCCGCACCGCCTTCAAGATTGCGATGTTGGGATTCTCTTCTTGTAGCTGCTTCGTGATTTGTTCGTCTGACAGCTCCACTTGAATACGCTTGACAACCCATCTGACAGTTGTTGAGTCGGTGTTTCCGACGCTGGTGTCTTTTTCCTCCTTCTCAGCTGTGTTGGCTCTTGTCTGTGGTGGGTTGTCGTCGATCTTCCTCGTGGTGGCTGCAGTAGTAACTGTAGTTTCGGGTTCTTTGTTGCAGTTCACATGAAAGATCTCTCCGCCCGTCTTCTTTACGGTTGTGTCGGCTCCCACGCTGCCCATCTTGGATACCACGTGTATTTTGGTGTTCTGCCACGTGCCATTTTTCTCCCCCGTATCAGGCTTCTTGACTTGTTCAGGTGACTTGTCTTGATAACGCTCGCAGTTGCGAATGCACGACCCCGCGAGAAGACACAACGACGCACCCACCTTCTCATATATTTCGTACCTTCTCATATCTCTGGTACTTTCTCATATCCCTGGTACCTTCTCATATCTCTGGTACCTTCTCATACCGCTGATACCTGTTTCGTGAGGCTGAGCCCACCCAGAGCTGTCATAGTTGGATATAGTTCAACGCTCACAGATGATGGGATCGTATTGAGGACCACAGTAATGGCAGGAAAGTGCTCTACTCGTCCACACCTTATGCTTCATTAAGATTCTAGGCCAAGTATTTGGCTCCTGCTGGTTCAGCTTGCATGTCGTGACTACATTCCCGTGAAGGCACCGCTATCTGGACATACTATGTTCTTCGGAGTTAGGGGACTTAAACATTCACTATCCAAATGTCAAAACCCTGCCCCATCTTGTACACACTTTTGGAGTTGAATAATTTTATCTTCATTAGAACACAATTCACAACCGTGATCATTCATATTCCAGACATAGTTTTAACCATTTCTAGCCTCGATGGGAATTCGAATGCAGGACCGCTGTGAAGACAGGCAAGCTTTAGACGAGTGCACAAATATCTAATTGAATCTGATATATGTTGAAAGAAGTATTAAAACATTCATTGCGCAGAATGCGAAAAACGAGATCTACCCAACAAGAAGTCGAAACTGAAGAAGATCGGGTGATAAAACAAACAAAAATAAAGAACTTGAAATAGTTTGGACATATAAAAAGACAAGAAAAATATATAAAAGTTAACTATTGAGGGAGCCGCCTCGGGGAGGCGGAGACAAGGAAACAACGTAAATAGATTCAAGATGGGATAGATAATTTACTACACATGCCGGCAACAGAGGTAGGGCATTTGCCTTATGATAGACATTACGAAAAACTGTTATGGGGTGAAAGCTCTACACAAGACAGATCACTGAATTCTGATGCTGAAGCTGAATTAAAATACGTTTAGTTACGTGAACTAGTTATAATCACAACTAATAAATTTCAAATATCATTGAATGCCGATGACTGGGCTGCTTAAGGGAATATCAGCGTGAGAAACAATACTATGAAGGAAATGCTGACATTTGTCATCAATTGATTTCCTACAACAGTTCACATGACAATTAATGTTTAATTATTCTAAGAAGTAACAAATATTTGGCAAATAAATCATATATGTGTTGTTGTTTTTTTATTATTATGAACATAATCTTTTACAGGCGCTCCTGCCAAGAAGGAAGGTGTGAAGAAATAGACAAGATGTTATGGTTGCATCTTCATAGATGGGACAATCTGTCCGTAGTTAGATAATACACTGCATATCATATCATATCATATGTGTTTTATATGTTATTTGTCGTTCGTTGTCGAGGTGTTGCATGTTGTCATCCCTCAGTTCGGTATTTGGATTAATTGGAGTTGCTAATTAGACCAATCTGAGCCTGGTGAAATCTGACTATGAGGACAAGGAATACTGACTGTGATTACGACCGAGATAACACCAAAGTCATCGGTACCCGCAGAGATTTGACAACGCCAGGCAGTGCGAATAACAGCAATGCATTCCCAATGGTGTTCATTGAGACTTTCAGTGTCTTTGGATCGGTTGTTCACTATACTCATACAACAGCTAGGTGTATTGTCACTTCTCAATGTATTGATTTCTTGTATTGTTACATTTCTAAATGAAAACAGCGTTACTGTTATAACTTTGATTCGCCTAGTTACACTGTTTTCTTATTGAAATAAATTATGATTATTATTACTGTTGTTGTTGTATTTTTTCCGCGTATTTACAGGACATCGATGTCAACACGATAAATTTTATTGCTGTTCTTGATTTCTTGGCAAGATTACGCTCAGTAGTTTCCATTTATTTCTGAGCGACCGGCTCACATACCCCCTAAGTAACCAACGCGACGCGATCCGCGACCGAATCAAGCGCAGCTGCGTTACCCTACGTGGATATACGGGATTACCGAGAAAGTCAATAAATCCCTCGCCAGGGAGACAGCATTATTACAGCACAGTGCATTGTTTTATATTTTCCGTATCAAGATATGTTTTTGTCATCTCTCTCTCTCTCTTTCTCTCTCTCTCTCTCTCTCCCTCTTTCTCTCTCTCTCTCTCTCTCTCTTTCTCTCTTCTATCTCTCTCTCTCTCTCTCTCTCTCTCTATATATATATATATATATATATATATATATATATATATATATATATATATATATATATATAATAACACTGGGTCGTGAGTGCAGAGAATGGGCAGCGGGCCGCACTGAGTTTGAAGTGCAACAGCTGATCCAGAGCAACACACATCAAGGTGACATAGTCATCTACACCGATGGGTCAGTTGTGAGAAACAGACGTAGTGGCTGGGGCTTTATTGCAAAGGCTAATGGGCGAGTCTTGAAAAAGGAGAGCCTGGCATATGAGACTACGACCTCCAGCATGAAAATGGAGGTGGAGGCAGTAACAGCGGCATTCCGGTGGCTAGAGGAGACTACTGCAACACACGTGGTATTCATTACGGATTCAAAGAATATGCTTAGCAAGGTGGAGAAAGGAATTTTTCCGTGTGGAATGGCTCTCGTCGCTTCAGAGGTCACAGATTGTGAGAATTGTATGGATATTTTGCCCTGGCCGTGCGGGTATACGGGGGAATGAACAGGCTGATAGGCTAGCAGGGAATGGACCTCTTGGTGGTATCTTACCTATGGGCAAGGGGGAGGTGGTCGTGCGCTTGTGGGACAGGTGGAAAAAGCGGAAGAACAGATTGAGAATCCATATGTTTAAAGAATGAGATTGCGGGGGATCGGAAGGGGTTCTAGAAGAATCTCAAAACTGAGAGGGAAGACCAGGAGAACATTTAATCAGATAGCCGTTGGAACGATTAGTAGTATGACTCTTCGCTGGCTGTTGAACGAAAGGGGCTGAGCACGTATGGGAATGTCCTGAGTGCAGTGATGTCGGTTCTTGACTCAACTCAACAACTCAACTATATATATATATATATATATAATTTTACAGTCTGTTGGTGCAGAAACACATTTTGAGCTAAATGTAAGATTACAGGGCTGTCTGCTAAACTGGTAATTGATGGGAACCTGGCATGTATATTTTACCGCTGTCCTATGACAAACATTTATTAACCGTTTATTAGGTCGTGTGTGTGTGTGGGGGGGGGGGAGGTGGTAGGGTGTGCATGTGAGAGAGAGAGAGAGAGAGAGAGGGGGGGGGGGAGAGAGAGGAGGAGGAGAGATGGCATCTCCGCCAACGTCATGATATATCTACCTACTACCAGTGGCATTCAGGGATTGCTATTCTCAAACCGTTTTCAGTTCTCAGCATTGACAGGCGAATAAGCTAGTGCGTGTAATTATTTACAAACACAAATTAAATGAAGAATTCCATCAATAAATCCAACTTTCAAATGCATGATGCGATGAGACTAAAGTAACTATTTATCATCAAGTGTCTTGTCGAAAGCCAGCACGATTATGTTTCTCTACATCTTGTGAATCTTACAACGCGTATTATTATTTAGTGTGGTAACACCTTTACGTGAAAAAAGGATTCAGAAGAATCTCCTCTTGTTGTCTTTCTGTATCTCTTTCAATAAACATTTCTAATTGTATTGTGCTCCACTTTTTTTTCTCATAATGTTGCCAGGAATTACGACTGCCTCTTTCTGATGTTTGTGATAAATTGTCTTTGTTTCTTAAAAAAGTCGCTTAAACGTTGACAGGGTCGACTTCATTGCACCGGGTTTTATCCCATATGGCTCGGTCTCTTTCCGCAGCGCGGAAAGCGTCGCACAAAGCACGAACTCCGTAGCTCTAGCGACGACCCACAGGAGTCTCCGAAAAATTTAACTCTTGAACCGAAGGACGCGGCCCGAAATCGAACCCACAACCCGTTAAACGGCTTGACCACTTACAGTTGTCTTTGTTTATGTGCCTTGTCTATGTTTCTAAGCCTCTTTCGGTGGTGGAGTGGCCTTTTATATACATAACTTAGCCATGAATATATCGAATAAGAGGCTGTGGACCATCACAGTCGGTGGTCATTGAGAGAGGTTAGTAGATGGGACAGCTATCTCAAGGCTATTGGATCAAACATACACTATATGTATGCTTTGTTAAACGAACCAAATTGATCTCGCTGACAATATTACTTGGGGTTTGAGTGGAATCATCTCGTCCAGTGGAGAGCACCATGTGCATGAGGTGATACATGATTGTCATCATCCCACTACATGCTAGTTAAGTTGTTAAAAATGGCTGACGCGGTGGTATATGAGATGTCAGAACACATACAAAATGGAAAGCTTTAAAATGCCAAGAGTTACATGGACAGAATGAACTGTTATTTGCTGCCTATGTAGTATCTTGCTCTGTATGACAAGGGTGTCTTGAGCAGGAGGGGTCTTGAGCCTATGGTAGTTAAGGCTGCCTGGCTAGTGCAGTCACCGAGAACTGTGTAGATTAGGATTTTCTTTTTGCCCCCGACAGAAAATAAATCCACACCTTACCGATGATTCGAACCCGTGTCTCCCGAAGGAGAATCTTGCATTCTAGCCACTCGATAAGTCATTCCTCAATGAATGAAACGTTAATGAGCGCCAGTATATTAAATATTAGTCAAATAAGATGGTCAGATGTGGAGAAAACTTACTTAATAGTCACTAAAGGAGACACACTTGGTAGGCGTGCCAGCATGACAGCGATGAATGGACAACTTTTGTCGCAGACCAGCAAGTCACTGTGTTCGGAAACCTGAGCCGAAAGGTCGCACATTGTATATTTATTGCTACGTCAACGACCACCCAACACTAAAGATCAAGTCTCTGGGAAAGAAACGTTCGCAATTTGATACAAATGGCATGACATTCAATCGCTAACAGATACGAACGATATAACGATGTGGTATATTTACGTCTGGTCTGTTTTCTGCGACTGGTGAGCGAGGCCGCGTTGGGTGCTTAAAACATGCATTTTTACTTACACATACAAGATGAAGCAGGGACAATAATTACTTCTGCATATGATTTTTGTTTGTATTAAATATACAACATTGAATAGTGTATAAGACAATGCATGCAACATACATTACTGTTTCCAAAATGATAGTGTGGTATAATAGTGTGATTAACGTATTTTATTAACAAGAATAACGGTAAACGGAATTTAGCATGTTGCAGAATGCCTTGGGTGGGTAAATGCCAGGGACAGTTTAACTAGTAGACTATAAAACTACAGAGAGGAGAGGCAGGGTTCAAGACAGTGAACAAACCAGACAGAGGACAATAAACAGCTGATAGACTGCTATTTGAACCCTCATATTCAAATGATGTGTTAAAAACTGATTTGGCCGACACCCGCTCAATTTGAACACAAACTCAACGAAGACGTCAACAAGCTCAAGTTGACTGCTGATTTCTGTGAAATGTTTTCATACTGGCGTCCACATTTGAACGAAGACGAAGAATAAATGTGTTCGTCTCTCTGAATAACACAATGTACATTGAAGCTCAACCAGTTACACACATGTGCATGTAGTAAAGTATTCCAAGCAATAAAACCGATAGATAAGATTCTTTCTTCTTCTTCTTCTTCTTCTTCTTCTGCTTCTTCTTCTTCTTCTTCTTCTTCTTCTTCTTCTTCTTCGTCTTCTTCTTCTTCTTCTTCTTCTTCTTCTTCTTCTTCTTCTTCTTCTTCTTCTTCTTCTTGGGGAAATGTGTGTGGGTGGGGGATCAGTGGGTGTGTGGCGGCATGTATGTTCGCCTGGTTCTGTGTGAGTGCGTGGAGGTATGTATGGGTGGGTGGGGGAGGTTTAGTGGGTGGGGGATGTGATGGGGGATGTGTCTCACAACATTGCAATATGCACTGTGTATGTTTACAACTTTCATTTAATAATGTTTTTTTTTTTCTCGTGTGAATGTATCATGGATAATATGCATTGTTTATGCTTACAAAATCCATTTGACAATGTTTTTTCCCCTATGTTAATCAATCCCCGAATGGAAGACGGGCCTGCGTGCCCAATTTGTTACCCTTTTAAAATAAACTTTGTTAGTTCGTTTGTTCGTTCGTTCGTTCTCTCTCTCTCTCTCTCTCTCTCTCTCTCTCTCTCTCTCTCTCTCTCTCTCTCTCTCTCTCTCTCTCTCTCTCTCTCTCTCTCTCTCTCTCTCTGAAGCTATCTAATTCTTGTTAGAAGCTAGACTAGTTCCCCGATTATGTGCTTGCAGTACTATGAGTGTTTATTGTATGCAATGCCAGCTCCTGCAGGGGTCTTACGTCTAAAACATGTACAAGACAATCGCCGAGCTTGTCTGTGGTGTATGAGAGCTGACCTTCTGTCCTTGACGACACCAGTTACCGGGAAATTGAATGTAGACAAAGGGCAGATTAATCAGGCCTTCCGCCGGTCTCCCTGGTCTAGAAGTTACACGACTTTCTCCGTAATCTCGTATACCATCGTAAGTTGCGCGAGAATCGGTAGCGGTTCTCTCCGCGTCGGTAACTTACAGGGTATGTGAGCCGGTCGCTCAGAAATAAATGGCAAACTACTGAGCGTAATTTTGCCAAGAAATCAACTTTATGTGTTAAAAACTGATTTGGCCTACACCCGCTTAAAGATGCTGATGTTGACAGCGACGTCCTGTAAAGGATATGCGAAAAAGGAAAAAAATATAGCCGTCCGTTGGCTGTTGAAATAGTCTCAGACATGTAATTGTATTATTCAAGGCAGTAACAAGCATGATAGTATGGAAGCAATAAATCCTGCAACATACTGTTTGTGGCTTCTGTCTGTAACTAGCATGGAGAGACAGTTTGTATTTATTCACAATATCCACGGGAACAGTCAGTACTCTTGCATGTGGACGTGTGCACTTAGAGCTATGAAATCGACTCTAGACAATACCGCAATCATTTATTGCATATTCATTCTATTTTATGCTGTTGATGTATTTCTTTGTGAGTTTAAAGTGCAGTTCATATTTATGCTCCAAGTTTATTATTATTCACCGCCAAAGGTGGTACGGATTTCCGTTAGCTTTCCTTCTTATACAAATGCTATTTATAGAGGATGTATTTAATATTGCCATTCTACCCTTTTGTTGAAGCAGCCTTCTCAGTCATTCAACTGTCACATGTCACTCTACATGATTATTCTGTTAAAGCCTCGTGTCACCTGATCCAGACTGGAAAGACTGTGTCCTCGACATACATATTATAATAACCATGAAATCTGAGAATGTCAGAGATAAGCCAAGGGACAAAACAGAACAATGAGTCATGGGAAGATGCACGGGGAACTTGTACATGGTCTGGACAAACTGCATCATATGTGAATGCACGTGACGAGCACGTTTTTATAGAACATGAGCTAAGGATATGTCCAGTTGGATGATCTTCTAAATACACTTGTAGTCGTACACTTACATATTTCAAGTTTCATTACTCATGAGTGTTTATAATATTCAATACTCGTTTAAGCTATTGTCTGATAACGATATCTTTGCCCTTGCCTTCAGGTCGTAGGCACTCTTTATTGTAAATCAGTTTCTCTAGAAATGTTACAACTCTGTCGATGTATAGTTGATGGCTCAACCCCAAAGAGATAAAGGATACTAAGTTCCTCTTTCTCAATGTGATCCTGCCCGTTATAATCAATTAAGCTAGCACTGGCTCAAATGCTGGATTTAATATGTAGAGTTTCAGAGAACCAAGGAATTCCTCCAGAGAACAATGTAACGTTTCCTGAAGGCCAAAACTATCTTGTTGAGGGTTCCTTGCCTCTCTTCTCTCAGCTAATTGATTAATATCTAGGGTAGTGTCTTATTGAGCTACTGACACCGCAAGAAAACACTCAAAGGAGGAAATTACCTCTTACATAATTTATTAAAACATAAACATGAATTATGGTCACTTAATACATCAATATCAATTTCAACTGTTATTATGCATCAATGTGGGTTCATACAGATAAAGGATATTTCATATCCCTGGATGCCTGAAATATACATTATAAGGACATACTTTCATTTCATTTGGGATAGACTGTCTGAACCTGCTTATAAACAGTTGTACTTCAGAGTGACTGGATCCCTAATGCCACCAATTCCTTGAGCTTGTGTTGATTAAGTTCTCCTACTGATTGTTAAGTATCTCCCTGGGTATCGGATAGTATTTGTGTTTCCCTACACTCCAGTTAAGTTAACTCTGTTACTGGACTAGGACACTGCTCGCAGGTGAGTTCTGTTTTTGATACTGTTCTACATCACTTTGTCCAGATACTTCACTCACAAAAGAAAAGTCAGGCCTCGAATAAGATTCAGTCAAGCTGCTATCTTCACCAAGTCCTGCAATCAACCTAGCTGTTACATTCACAAAGTGAGATCTGGATCTAGCTGTACTTAGACATTACCTGCATTCTCTTGAATGGCTGCAAACACTGCCACTGGTTTCAGGCTTTAGGACTCAGCGTTGTTCAACTTCGCTGTTGGCTTCTACTTCTGTTGTCTTTCACGAATGGATTTTATCGTTTTGCGTTTGTAGATGTTGCCGGCCGTCCGTCAATGCCTTCTACCTCGCGTCTTGGCTTTGTGTAAAACAGAAAGATGTTTGCTTGTGCGCCATCTTTTATATTCTTTGATCCAGTCCGTTTTTCACGTATTCGCTCCGATTCGTGATCTGTGCGGTTTTCAATCTGGGGCGGTGTCGATTGTCTCTTTTTCCCCAAGTTGAAATCGTACCGGTGGTGATTGCATTTTTATTTTCTTGAAAATGGGGTTGGATTTGAGGAGATCTTGACAGCAAGTAACGGCTTGTAAGACAGTATACTGCAAACTCAAAGCCGTCTGTCATCTTTAGGGTACATGCGCTACATATTCTAAGGGAGTTCACTTCTTTCTGTATGTACTCTTACATTTAACGGTTCCTGAATATCTGATACTGCCTCTTTTTACTCTGCTTTCGCCTTTAGAACACGTTTGACATGATTGCATGCCATATTTCATTTGTCTCATATGTAATTTGTCACTTTTGTAGTTGTTGTCGTAGGTGTTATTTTCATAATTCAAAAATATTGGACGAGGCGTTCTAGTTTGTGTCCTTTATCTGTCAAGGACTTAAATAACGAGTTACAAGGAAAAGTCACTAATTAACAGAAGTTTCATTATAAAGTGCATCGAAAAGTATGGACAACGGAAAAATCTTATTTCATGGCACAAACTGACCCTTAAGCAATACCTCAATAAACATGAGCAATAGCGATTACAAAATGGCTGCCCAACTATCTACTTGCACCGTGGAAGACCAACGAGCGCTGTTCTTTTGTGCTGTTTGAGGGTGTGAAACCTGGTTAAATCTACAGAATAATAATGATTTAGTATGGAGATAGTTGTTACCGTCAGGGGAGAGTGTATGAGTGGGTTGAAAAATGCGATGAAAACGCCCGTTGTCTTTGGTTAAGAAAAAAATTAAGATGCAGGAATCCGCTAGAAAAGTCATGATGACCATCATTTAGGATATCAAAGGTCCTATATTGGTGCATTGTCAGGAAAGCGGTGAATCTGTGACTAATGGTCGATACTGTGACATGCTAGTGAACAATCTAAGACCGCGATACGATTGAAAAGCCGGGGATTTCTCTCTAAAGAAGTATTTCCGCTGCAGGACAACGACATCCCTCATACGGATGCGCATACAGTGATATGAAAATTGTGGCGTGGTATGAAAATTGAGTTCTAGGCACATCCAGCATACAGTCCAAACTTGGTGCCATGGGACAATTTCTTGTGAAGACCCTTGTAATAACATTTGCGGGATCTAAGGCTTGTAGGTGACAACGAGGTACTGGAGGAAGTCCAAACCTGGTTTAAGGCCACGCCCACAAACATTTTCCTAGAAGGCATCAACAAGCAAGTGGACATATGGACCACGTATGTTGCCAGCATGGCCGTGCCATGCTATGATACAGAGAGGCGGCCGCATCAGGCGGCACCGTAAAGGGGCTTCACAATGGCGCGGAATCTTTAACGGGAAAAAAAACATGTAAGGGGCGACATTTCGAAGATTTGCATCATACTGAGAAAATTTACCGCACTGTACTAATTGCCAGACAGTGAATTTGTTGTTTTTCCATCAAGAATGATGATGACCATTCATTTCATCCAGTGGGGTTGAAAGTATGGAGCCGTGAGTTCTAAGATGGCTAATATGGCCTATTCCGGCTTGAAATGTTCTTTGACAATGTGGGCAAAGAATGCTTGACGTTCCAGGGGGAGGATCTCCTGCAGTGGTTTTTCTGTCCAGCCTTTTATTCACAGCTCTTGCAGTCCTGGTTGCTTCACAAATGACTGCACCCTTATGTAATGATGTACGCCATGAATTACGGCCTTTAGCAGCAGTTTCCCAGGTGTCAAGATGAATTTCAAAAGCTTTCAGTGAGATTTTCAGAGTGTCTTTAAAGCGTTTCCTCTGGCCGCCTTCGGAGCGTTTACCACAACGCAGCTCGCCATAAAAAAAAATTGTTTTGGGGGCCTGTGAATCTGGCATACGAGTTTAGTGACCAGCCCAGCGAATCTCATTTTTCATTAGTAGAGTGTAGATACTGGGCATGGGCGCTCTTTCTAGAACTTCAGTGACTGGGATCTTGTCTTGCCAATTAATCTTCAGTAGCTTCCTAAGGCAGACTGTGTGGAAGTGGTTTAATTTCCTAGCATGTCCCTGATAAACAGTCCATGTTTCACAAGCATATAGCAGTGTAGATATTGCAACTGCTTTATAGACTTTCAACTTTGTTTGCAGGCTTATTCCATTTCTGTCCCATACATTCTTGTACAGTCTGCCAACGGCCGCGATGGCCTTGGAGATTCTTGCATTCACTTCGTCATCAATTGTGGCAGCTTGTGACACAGTGCTGCCAAGATAGGTGAATTTCTTCTTCTTCAGCGTTCCGAGCCATTGAGGTTCTTTGCTGCAGATACAATCCGTCTCCATTCGTCTTTCTGGTTGACCTTCTCTTGCCAGTCGTTGATTCCAAGTGCTTGTAGGTCTGTATATATATATTATCTCTCCGCCGTCTTCTTGTTCTACCTCGGGGTCTACGGTCATTTATTTCCTGAGTGTAAGCGAGTTTTGTTTCCCTATTATCTTCCATTCTTTCTATATGCCCCAGCCATTGTAGTCTATTAGCCTTCATGATACCAGTGCTTGCTTGCTTGCTTGCTTGTGTTCGTTGGCTTGAGCTCCAACGCAAAGTCCTGTATGTCGGATGAAGGCATCCTGTTGTCCAACATCAGTGTGATGTCATACAGGACTTGAGGTTTGCGTGAGTATCCGTTGTCCCATGTCTGGCTTATTGGTGTGCAGACTGGTGGTTCCTCGCCGTACAGGCAGACACTCTCCGACTTCGGAGGAATCGGCGATCCTACTGACCTTAGCCAGGACCCCGAAGGGACCTGTTGCCCAGGACGCTCGACGAGGACGCGTCAATAGGTCTTGGCCAGTATATAACCCAGCCCTGGTGCCTTGGAAACACCTCTGCGTCCCTATGATACCAGTGATTAGCGGGGACTTAAATAGATCATAAATGTCTTTTACTTCTTCTTTTCCACTCTCCACTTTGTGTATCCCTAATGGGTCCAAAGATGCGTCTTAAAACTTTATTCTCAAAGGTTTGTAATAAGGCTTCATCTCCTTTCGTTGTACTCCAGGTTTCAGAGCCATACAGCACAACTGGTCTGATCAGTGTTTTGTATATTGTGATTTTGGTGTTACGAGATAACACATTTGATTGTAGTAGATGTTGTAGTGCATAGGTGAATTTGTCCACAAAAATTAGTCTATGACCATTCACTTTAATATTCGGCACGGTGTGATTATTCCCTGGAGCTGGCTGGTACATAACTACAGTCATCTCCAAGTTGATATTGAGCCCAAAGTTGGCACAGGCATATGAGAAAGCTGAAAAACTGTGCTGCACGTCTACCTCTGAGTTGGCGTTTAGAGCGCAATTATCAGCAAACAGCAGTTCTCTGACAATGTCGCTGTTAGTTTTGGTTTTGGCTTTCAGCCTTCTGAGATTGAACAACTTTCCTTCCATGCGGTAGTTGATGTCTATTCCAATGTCATTGTTTTCGAATGTAATAACCAAATGAGTACGGCTGTATCTTGTTTTTTCAATTGTTCTCTAAAGCTGATACCCTCAACAGGTTTTATCACTTTCATAATGCGTTCTTGTGGTTATAACATTAGATGTATACAAGCTGTCGCAATGCGTATCAATTTATACAACAGAGTCAGTTATGATCTTTTGTTGCGCATATTTAACTGTTAGTACATGGGTGGTGCCAGTCTCCCTAGTCTAGAGGTTACACGACTTTCTCCGTAATCTCGTATACTCTCGTCAGTTGCGTGAGAAGTGGTAGCGGATCTCTCCGCGTCGGTAACTCACGGGGTATTGAGCCGGTCTCTCAGAAAGCAATGGCAAACTACTGAGCGTAATCTTGCCAAGAAATCAACAATCAGTTGAAAGATGATGATGTTGACAGCGATGTCCTGTAAAGGATATACGGGGGAAAAAAACCTGGGTGGTGAAAGGGTTAGTATATGCCCTGTACTCTCGTGTTGTTGCTCTTAGTCTGGGTTGATGGACCTCGGAGTTGTGCATTTTTACCCCTGGACTACCATAAGGTTATGAGACCTTACCTATGCTATTCAATATTTACACAAGCAAGATCACAATCATGGAAGCGAAAGGGATTGGACGGATACTGACATTTCCAAGTGTTCTCGCCATGCGTATTTGCATGAGAGAGAAAAGACGCAAACAGAGCATGAGATCCAGTAGTGCACAGAAGCAGGTGGTGTCTTCAACTCAGAAAAAGTGTCTGCTTTATTATTCTCTCTGGGCAATAGATTTGTTCTGATTAAAGTCCCATGACGTACAATAACCGGCAGAACCGTTAACATATAGAGTGAACTAAGATAGCTGAGAACCATCTTCGACAGAAGCTTGTCGTTCATGGATCACGTGACCATGGATTAGGACTGGTCACAGTATCAAAAAGTCAGCTGGTGTAACTAGAGCACATAAAGAATGATGCTAGGCAAGTGATCAAGGGATGCACAAAGGGTCACGCCAGTACGGTGTATGTAATGCATCATAGCATTGCCAATGATTGCGGACTGGCTTCAGGTGCTACAGGCTAAGTCATATCGCCAAATGGTAGCAGACCAATCCCAGCATGAAGGCCTGGACATGTAAGAGCCACATAAAATCATGGATGGCTGAAGCATAGGACATATCAAACAAGGGTGTATACTTGAGAACATTGGAAAATAGATGAGTGTATCAGAGAAAAGGCTAGAGTTGTGTAGGGTGATAATTACATTGGAACTGGAGTCCAGGAATTGGTCAACAGGCGGTGCTGAAATGGATGTGCAACTACTGATTCCCTACAATTCACCCACTAGGCTGTAATCATATTGTACATGATGGCTCAGTACTAAGGGGCAAATAAAAAGTGTCAAGTGGTTCACAGAGAATTAAAGATCAGTGTTAAGCGCAGGAGATCCTTGTCATATGATACAATAACATCTAGCCACACAATGGAGATGAAGGCAGTCACTGAGGCGTTTCGATGGCTGGGTGACATGCCCGACACACATGACGTGACTGTAACGGATGCACAGTGCATTATGAGAAGGGTGGCCCGCATTGTTCGGGGAGAGTGGCATGCATCCAGTAAAATCTCACAGACAGTGAGCTAACGTTGGATCTTTTCTCAGGAGTATGCTGGTGTGTTGGAAAACGAGCAGGCGTACAGATTGGCGTGTTTGCACCTTTGTATGAGGAACTGGTTAACGGTAATACGGATGTCGCCAGTGCCCTGTGAGATCATGTGTATAGTGTGGAAGAACGGATAAATCATCATGGCCTGGGAAGAATGATGTGGCAAGAAGTGACAAGAGAATCTGGCCAGGACTCAGCACACCGAAGAAAGACCAGACACACATAATTAAACAGCAACTGATACCATTAGTATTGGGACTCTTCGTTGGCTGTTGAAGATGAGGAAGGAGCGCCTATGTAAATTTCCAACTCACCTCAACTCAATTCACCTATGTTATATCATTAAATATATATATATATATATATATATATATATATATATATATATATATATATATATATATATATATATATATATATATATATATATAGGATGTTTCATTTTAAATATACCTGTGACCTGTCGTATTATTGTAAGCATACCTCCAATCTGTGGTATAATTGTACAGTCAATTCTTTGTACAATGTTAATTATGCCTCCAGTTGTGCACATCTTTAAATGGGTATACAGTATGAAGTATAATGTAATAAATACACATCATTATTATGCTTATAAGGATATACGACGGAGAAACGGCGACTTTCTGTTGATCATCCACGCCGTCCCTGCCGTCTGCAAGACAGTTACATTTGAGTTACTCGTGGCTGAAATGTGATCATTTGCATGTCATTGCCGGCACTCAACAACAACTGTGTGACCAGTGAGGTCTAGTGGTAGTACCAAAGTACATCAACTGAGAGCCTGTGTTCGCTGTCGGGCATTCTTGAAGAAGATAAATAAAACAGTCCAGGAATTGTATTTCACATGGGAATCTCATTTACGTGTAAATGTGATAACGGCCTCGCACATGAAAGAGAGAGGAATATGACAGTTTACATCATGTTCTAACCTTGACATACTTTCAGCGATGGTGGCTGCATTTCGTTCACATGAATGCATAGCGGAGTAGGTGGCCGGTCTTTTCCTTACTTAGCAGGCGATGAGCTCAAGCGTCTTACCCTCGTCCGGCCGCACTCATACCATTATCAGCACAGCTCCTATCGACTTGGCTAACGCGCCCAATAACATAATAGAAGCAACACAGAAACATAACGAGTGGGGTCCTTCGTGAGGGAAAACTAACACAATAGAGGCAACATAGAAACATAACATGTGGAGTTCTCCATGAGGGAAAACTAACATAATAGAGGCAACATAGAAACATAACATGTGGAGTTCTCCGTTTAACACAATAGGGGCTACACAGAAACATAACATGTGGAGTTCTCTGTGAAGGAAAACTAACATAATAGAGGCAACATAGATCCATAACATGTGGAGTTCTCCATGAGGGAAAACTAACACAATAGAGGCAACATAGAAACATAACATGTGGAGTTCTCCATGAGGGAAAACTAACACAATAGAGGCAACATAGAAACATAACATGTGGAGTTCTCCATGAGGGAAAACTAACACAATAGAGGCAACATAGAAACATAACATGTGGAGTTCTCCATGAGAGAAAACTAACACAATAGAGGCAACATAGAAACATAACATGAGGAGTTCTCCGTGAGGGAAAACTAACATAATAGAGGCAACATAGAAACATAACATGTGGAGTTCTCTGTGAGGGAAAACTAACATAATAGAGGCAACATAGAAACATAACATGTGGAGTTCTCTGTGAGGGAAAACTAACATAATAGAGGCAACATAGAAACATAACATGTGGAGTTCTCTGTGAGGGAAAACTAACATAATAGAGGCAACATAGAAACATAACATGTGGAGTTCTCTGTGAGGGACAACTAACATAATAGAGGCAACATAGAAACATAACATGTGGAGTTCTCTGTGAGGGAAAACTAACATAATAGGAGCATCATAGAAACATAACATATGGAGTTCTCTGTGAGGGAAATCTAACATAATAGGGGTAACATAGAAACATAACATGTGGAGTTCTCCGTTTAACACAATAGGGGCTACACAGAAACATAACATGTGGAGTTCTCCGTGAGGGAAAACTAACATAATAGGAGCATCATAGAAACATAACATATGGAGTTCTCCGTGAGGGAAAACTAACATAATAGGGGTAACATAGAAACATAACATGTGGAGTTCTCTGTGAGGGAAAACATAATAGGGGAAAATCTAACATAATAGGGGTAACATAGAAACATAACATGTGGAGCTCTCCGTTTAACACAATAGGGGCTACACAGAAACATAACATGTGGAGTTCTCCGTGAGGGAAAACTAACATAATAGGAGCATCATAGAAACATAACATATGGAGTTCTCCGTGAGGGAAAACTAACATAATATGGGTAACATAGAAACATAACATGTGGAGTTCTCTGTGAGGGAAAACTAACATAATAGGGGTAACATAGAAACATAACATGTGGAGTTCTCTGTGAGGGAAAACTAACATAATAGGGGGAACATAGAAACATAACATGTGGAGTTCTCTGTGAGGGAAAACTAACATAATAGAGGCAACATAGAAACATAACATGTGGAGTTCTCTGTGAGGGAAAACTAACATAATAGGAGCATCATAGAAACATAACATATGGAGTTCTCCGTGAGGGAAAACTAACATAATAGGGGTAACATAGAAACATAACATGTGGAGTTCTCCGTTTAACACAATAGGGGCTACACAGAAACATAACATGTGGAGTTCTCCGTGAGGGAAAACTAACATAATAGGGGCATCATAGAAACATAACATGTGGAGTTCTCTGTGAGGGAAAAACTAACATAATAGGAGCATCATAGAAACATAACATGTGGAGTTATCCGTGAGGGAAAACTAACATAATAGATGTAACATAGAAACATAACATGTGGAGTTCTCCGTTTAACACAATAGGGCCTACACAGAAAGATAACATGTGGAGTTCTCCGTGAGGGAAAACTAACATAATAGGGGCATCATAGAAACATAACATGTGGAGTTCTCTGTGAGGGAAAATTAACACAATAGAGGCAACATAGAAACATAACATGTGGAGTTCTCCATGAGGGAAAACTAACACAATAGAGGCAACATAGAAACATAACATGTGGAGTTCTCTGTGAGGGAAAACTAACACAATAGAGGCAACATAGAAACATAACATTGGAGTTCTCTGTGAGGGAAAACTAACACAATAGAGGCAACATAGAAACATAACATGAGGAGTTTCTGTTGAGGGAATAAACTAACACAATAGAGGCAACAGTAGAAACATAACATGTGGAGTTCTCTGTGAGGGAAATCTAACATAAAATGGGGAACATAGAAAACATAACATGATGGAGTGGTCTCCGTGAGGGAAAACTAACACAATAGAGGCAACATAGAAACATAACATGTGGAGTTCTCCATGAGGGAAAACTAACATAATAGAGGCAACATAGAAACATAACATGTGGAGTTCTCCATGAGGGAAAACTAACACAATAGAGGCAACATAGAAACATAACATGTGGAGTTCTCTGTGAGGGAAAACTAACACAATAAGAGGGCACATAGAAACATAACATTTGGAGTTCTCTGTGAGGGAAACATAACACAATAGAGGCAACATAGAAACATAACATGAGGAGTTCTGTGTGAGGGAAACTAACACAATAGAGGCAACATAGAAACATAACATTGAGTTCTCTGTGAGGGAAAACTAACACTAGTGAGGCACATAGAAACATAACATGAGGAGTTCTCTGTGAGGGAAAACTAACACAATAGAGGCAACATAGAAACATAACATTGGAGTTCTCTGTGAGGGAAAACTAACACAATAGAGGCAACATAGAAACATAACATGAGGAGTTCTCTGTGAGGGAAAACTAACACAATAGAGGCAACATAGAAACATAACATGAGGAGTTCTCTGTGAGGGAAAACTAACACAATAGAGGCAACATAGAAACATAACATTGGAGTTCTCTGTGAGGGAAAACTAACACAATAGAGGCAACATAGAAACATAACATGAGGAGTTCTCTGTGAGGGAAAACTAACACAATAGAGGCAACATAGAAACATAACATGTGGAGTTCTCTGTGAGGGAAATCTAACATAATAGGGGTAACATAGAAACATAACATGTGGAGTTCTCCGTGAGGGAAAATTAACACAATAGAAGCAACATAGAAACATAACATGTGGAGTTCTCCATGAGGGAAAACTAACATAATAGAGGCAACATAGAAACATAACATGTGGAGTTCTCCATGAGGGAAAACTAACAGATATGTGTGGAATAAGAACAGAAGTGAGACACGGGTGTCTGTTTTATTCGTAATGACTATAGACAACAGTAACTACCACCAGAAATGTGATTTTGTAGATTATGACAGAACAGTTTGATGATCTGGACTTCACTGACGAACTTTCCCTCATGTCCCATTCACATATCTATTACACAATAAATAAGCACACTTGATGATAGGTCGCAAACATTAGGTCTCAAATGTCATAGAGTAAAGACAAAGATTATGACAATAAATAAAGCAGATTAGACAAATGGGCACCAGATTATGTTCATAATTTTCCGGAAATTGACTGCGAAAAGAACGTCCACCCCATCTTTGATATCGTGACTTAGAATATATGAAGACCTAACACTTCACACCCCAGCGGCAGTATCTTATATGGACAAAGATTTGTCACACTGGGATAATTGCACGTGGAATCTGTACTGATATTTACATCGGATACGTGGGGAATGCCGAAAACAATTACTACACAGTACAAACGTGAATTGGCTGGCTTGGTTAGAATAAAAGGATCAAAATGACATAACAAGACCACTATGTGGATTATGGAAAGAACTAAATACATGCCAGCGGATCAATGTGTGTATATCCTTTACAGGACATCGCTGTCACCATCAGCATCTTTCAGCTGATTTGTTGATTTCTTGGCAAGATTATGCTCAGTAGTTTGCCATTGCTTTCTGAGCGACCGGCTCCATACTCTCATAAGTCACTGGCGCAACTCGAACCGCTTCCAATTCTCGTGCGCTCACGTCAACATGAGAGTATTCGGGGTTACAGAGAAAGCTGCTAACCACTCGACCAGGGAGACCGGCAGCGGATAAATAGAGGAGCAAATAACAATGGCAATCGATAATGCACACATCTCGTAATATAATGTATGTACGTATGTATGTATGTATGTATGTATGTATGTATGTATGTATGTATGTATGTATGTATGTATGTATGTATGTATGTGTGTGTGTATGTATGTATGTGTGTATGTATGTATGTATGTATGTATGTATGTATGTATGTATGTATGTATGTATGTATGTATGTATGTATGTATGTATGTATGTATGTGTGTATGTATGTATGTATGTATGTATGTATGTATGTATGTATGTATGTATGTATGTGCGTGCGTGCGTGCGTGCGTTTGTGTGTGTGTGTGTGTGTATGTATATATGTATGTATGTATGTATGTATTATGTATGTATGTATGTATGTGTGTATGTGTGTGTGTGTGTGTGTTTGTCTGTGTCTGTGTGTGTGTGTGTGTGACTGAGTTGAGCTCAGAACCGACAATGCGCTCAGGATATTCCCATACACGCTCTGTCGAATTCGTTCAAAAACCAGCGAAGAGTCATTCTACTGATAACGCCGGAGCAATGGAGTACATGTTTTGTGCACGATAACTATGGTGCAGAAGTTGGTGAAGTTGCCAATTAATTAGAAAATCTAGTCTCTAAAAAGTAGACATAAAATAATCGGTGGTATTTAATAAAGACAGGAAGCCACACATGTGGAAACATAACATCGGGTGATGAACGGAAGAACAACGGTCTAAGTGTATCAGCCTAACGGAAGACTGAGTACGCTGAAGTCATCATTCAGAGCTGGCCTGGTTGATTAACGTTAGCTTTTAGATCTTGTTGCCGTGTGTTTTAATGTCATGAGTTTTTAATTGACATTTATTAAAACATAATGCATGTTATAATGAAGAATCAATTTTATACTTGCAACCGCCAAAATGTGTTTCTGCTAACTGCACGCTTTCTAGACCAGTGGTTCTCAACCAGTAGAGAAGTCTGATGAATAATGGTGGAATGAGTGAAGCTCTATTATGATTTCAGTGGTGGGGAATATGTGAGTTTATCATTTGTAAATCACACAAATATGCCAACTTATCATACACGCCAATATGATTATGATTTCTGATGAATAAACATTCTATGTAATTGATGAGGGCATGCCTGTGGTGATTCATGTGTGATTTCATTATTGTTAAACAGATGAGAATGTATCATTTGTGAACCACATCAGTATGACTAATTATCATCCAGGAAAATATTATAATTTCTGATGAATGATTGTGGAATGATTGAGATTTCATTGTAATATCATTGTTGTTGAATCTGTGAAGTTATGCTTTGTAAAGCACCTACATATGCTTAATTGTCATCCATACAGATATGATTGTGTCTGATGAATGATTGTGGAATGATTGAGATTTCATTGGGATGTCAATTGTGTTAAACATTAAAGTTATCAAGGGGAAATCACATAAGTATAATTACTTATCTTACATGCAAGTATGAGAATGTTTTCTGATGAATGAGTGTGAATGAGTGAAGAGATGTAACATGCTAAGGAGTATAAGTTAGCAACCAATCTCATGATAGACGTCAGCTTTGATGTGTTATGTCCTGTCTATCAGAAGAGAACATGTTCGGCATAACCCATACACTAATTTATAATTTAGTGCTCTCCGACACATGGCACAACTCTGTATTACATATCACTTATGTTACCATCATCTGGTTTTGTGTTTTAAGCGTTACACCACTCTGTATTACATATCACTCATGTAACAATAATAGGGTTCTGTGTCCTGAATGACACCACTCTGTATTAGATATAACTCAGGTTACAAACATATAGTTTTGTGTGTCCTGAAAGATGATGATTGTAGTGATGATGATGTAATGATATAATAATAATGATGAGAATGATGATGATGATTGTAATAAAAATGATGATGATGATGATAAACGAGGTCAAACCATATTACAGACATGAGAAGAGGAGTGAAGATTTCAGATAGTGGCTAGGTACAGCTAGATCCAGACCTGACTTTGTGAATGTAACAGCTTGGCTGAATGTAGCAGCTGGACTGGGTGAGGCAGTTGATATAGTGAGACCAAACACTAGTCAAAGCACTTCCTGCAGAGTTCTCTACCACAGAGGACAGGTATCCTGGATAACTTAGTCTATATTTATCTAGGTGTAGAAACTATTGAGAGAAATACATCTTAACCTGGAAAAAGAAAAAGGAACACTAAAGAACTAATACATCACTATGGGGAAGATAGTATAGTGAGCACAGCCAGGCGATATATAGTCAGAGATGTACATGATCTTGTTTTCTTTTATGCATTGATTATTGTATTTCTTTGACATTTATGATCAAATATACATTTTATGTGTAATAAATTATGAAAATTCAGGGTCATTTTCTCTTTTGAGAGTTCTCTTGTCGTAGTAAAATTGTTTTAATTAACAACCCTAGATTAATAAATTATTTAGTTGGAAGAGGAGAGGCAAGGAACCACCAAAGGAATATTTTGGGTATTCAGGGAATAACATTTCATTGGTTACCTGGGGGTATTCCTTGATTCTCCGATACTCTATTTATTGTCTCAAGACTGAGCCAGTAACAGCAAAATTAATTATAACGGGCAGGATCACATTGAGAAAGATGAACTTAGTATCCTTTCTCTCTTTGGGGATGTCCCAAAAACCATACATCCGACATGGATTCACAAATATGCCATCTACGGAGAAGAACGCCTCAATGTGTTATTTGTAGTAAATGTTTGTTAAATGATTCTATGAGACCGATAAAGTTGAAGAGACATTTGTTCATCCTCAACACAAGGACAAGGACAAAACCTATTTTGAAAGTCTTACGAATATTGTCAAATAGATGAGACTAGATTTAACAAGGGCATTCCAAGAAACAAACCAAAAGGTGTCTGAAGCTTCCTATGTCTTAGCACTGTAGATAGCGAAGCAGAAGAAGCCACATACTTCTTCTTCTTCTGCTGCGTTCATCCGGAGACTTTTTTCTGACGTAATTGCGTAGTGCCTGTTTACAGCAAAGCTGCGTTCTTGTGCCGTTAGGCAGACACATCCGACTTATGTGGGCATTTGTTGACCAGGTTAACCTTCCCGACAGTTTCTTAGGACGTTTGACTCTCGCTGTTGTGGTGTCATCCTCCATCCCAGATGGCCCATTTAGAACATCTGAAGACATTCTGGTCAGCCCTCAAGGGAAGGCAGGAGCAAACCATGGGCATTCCTTGCCATCCAAGGAGGCTTCCATAATTGCAGAGCCGACATATAGCGCTATGGTACTGGGCTCACCCTAGGAATCGTCACGTCTTGCACATGGCTACTTAGCCTCACTTCCGTATATTGAGCCTTCCAGTCACCACAGGCCGTTCCTCCGGAAACCAGAAGAATGTAGTCTGCAGATGACATTCACACTTTGAGCTTTTGATTTGGACTTTCCACTTAATGGATTTGCTATCCAAGCAATATTCCAGTTCGTACCACTGGGACGCTTTTTCCCCCTTTTATGACGCCCACACAGAGAGCTTTTGATTCGGACTTTCCATGTTATGGATTTTCTAGCCAAGCAACATTCCATTTCATGCCTCTAGGACGCTTTTGCTACCGGCATACCTGTGGTATGAAGTGTGGCAGTCTAAGTACTTCTTCATGCACCTTTAGATGTCAACCTGAATTAGTTAAAGTAAGCTGTGGTCAACTTGAGCTTGTTGATATCTCCATAGAGCTTGTCCTCAAATGAAGCAGGTTTGGGCCAAAATATCCTTCTCTGTTCTGCATATAATGGGCACTCCTCTAGCAAATGTTTAGCTGTCATTTTACCAGTTCCACAATTATATTGATCGGTATCTCCTATCTTTAGTTTATTGAACAAGTGGTATTTCAGCCGGTTATGTCCTGTGCAGAGTCTGAAGATTGCCACTTGTTCACTTCGGTCAAGTTTGTAATATGCATCATCTTTCTTGTGGCCTGGGTCTCTGATTCCCATTTGGTTCTATAAGTGCTTTTTATACACCTCTTTGCCTCATTATAGGTTATGTCTATGTCAGGCTGTGCTAGTAGCCCACCCTCTTTTGCTAATCTGACAGCCTCTTCATTCCAGGTACACTGCAATATGATGGGATCCACTGTATTACAACTTTTTTGGATTTCTGACATAGCCCATGGAGTGCTGCTCTTAGGTCTGCTAGTTCTGTGCTGTTTTTGCTCTTCAGTATTAAGACAGCTGACTTTGCATCTGTGAAGATAGCTATTTGCTTCTCTTTACTTTCCTCCATGAAGAGCATTTCTGCTGCAGTTTTCAAAGCCTCTACCTTTGCTTTGAAGTTACTTGAAAAATTTCCAGTTGCAACTGACTGTGTTTTTTCCCACTCCATTTCTTTTTTAAATTTGGGAGACTTCCTCCTCCTCCATTTTCTATTGAATTTTTGGCTGATCTGTCTGTATATGCATGGGCCCAATTGCTACTTGGTTAATGTTCTTTTGAGTAGTTTAGGGCTATTATTCTTCTTTCTGTTTCATTCTGAGTGTTCTTTTTCTCAATACCAGGAATGTTTTCTATCATCTCAGGCAGTTGCTGCTGTCTCCAAGATGGGAACTTGTGTGCATTGTAAATGGGTTTGACTGTTGATATGTTAAGTATAGGATCTGCCCTAATCTTTCGATTTGTGATTTCTACAAAGGTGCTACGCGTCATTCTTCCCTTTCCAAAACCATTAAACCTTTTATACATGGAGTGGTCTGTCAATTTTCTAAATTTGTCTGCTTGTTGTTGGGCTCTACTATCTCTTCCAAGCTGCGATGCCATATTCCAGTACTGGCCTCATCCGTCCAGTGTATCACTTCTTGAGAAATTTCTCATCTGCTCCCCACATTGTACCAGCAAGCGTATTCATGATTCCCATTCTTTGCCTTGCTCTTGTTCGATTTTTCTCACCCTGTGTCTTCCATGTCAGGCGATGATCGAAGGTAACTCCTAGATAGTTTGGATTTTCTTCATGGCGAAATATTTTTCCATTCAATGCCAGCTTAGGTTGCTGAGTTTTATTTGAGAGGGAGAACATTGTACATGTTGTTTTCTCCACACTTAACTTAACTAGCCATGATTTTGACCAGTCATTTAGCGCTAATAACGCTAGTTGTATTCTGCTGTTAGCTGTACTAGTATATTCTTCAGATGTCCATAAGGCTAGGTCATCTGCAAAGGAAGATGTGTGTACTCTGGCTGGAAAATTTTCCGTGATGTAATTTATATATGCTAGGAATAATGTTGGTGAAAGAACTCCTCCTTGGAAGACACCTTGCTCCAACAGCATCTTTTTGCTGGTTTGTCCTTGTACTTTTGTCCTCGCAGTTCTGTTCTCAAGGTAGTGACTGATCCATTTGAACATTTTCCCACAAACATGCATTTTTTGCAGTTTTACTTTCAGTCCTTCCTTCTATACTTTATCAAATACTTTTTCTAAATCTATCCAGACCGCTATCGTGTGCTTTTTCTCTTGGAAGGCATCCTCTGTACTTTCTTAAACCTGCTTAGTGTGGTGTTAAAAGTCGTTTTTCTTCCAGACGTAATGTTAGCCTGCCATTGATAATGCGTTCCATTAATTTTCCTACACAGCTAAGTAGACTGATAGATCGACAGACATTTGGTTCTTCCAGGTCTTTTCCTTTCTTTGGGACTGGTATTAGTATAGCTTCCTTCCATGCCTGTGGGACCATTCCTCGCTTCCAGCTTTAATTTAGGACTGCTAGTAGTTTCTTTTTTTTTGTTTTAGTGCCTAGTCCTATTAGTATTTCATTTGTGATTCCATCCTTTCCTGGTGATTTCTCCTTGTTTTGGGTATCCATCGCCTGTTTCAAATCTTCCATTTTCAGATTTACCATCATATAGCCGTTCAGAAAGATGGGGATACCCAGATACTGACAACAGAGGAGATGAAGTGGAGGACTGGAAAATAGACTCAAATCTCCATCTACTCAACAAAGCGGACGACACACCGAGCTTCTACTCTATAAGATGGTTACCACTTCTATTTCAGAATTAGCTTTCTGTACAGGAGACATCCTCCCCAAAGTCGATCGCCATGTGCTTGACCAATTAGCAGGTAGTGACCACAGACCAATCAAGCTTATAATGAATATGGAGTATATTTAACAGGAGCAAAAGCCTTTGCCTCGTTGGAATTACAAACGAACGAATTTGCCATACTAACAGACAAATATTGTGAAAACATAAATACACAACATGGCAATATGAAACAAATGGTGGAAAGTCTAAACAGTGCAATAATACAGGCGGCCACTGAGTCCATTCCAAGAGGAGCGAGGAAAAATTACAAACCATACTGTACTGAAGAACCACAAATTTTGGAGGACAAAACTGAAGATGCTAGAGAGACGCACAGAGAGAGAACAAATAACTGAAGCGAACATCACTTTCAAGGCCATCTCAGCAAAATTACATACATTTGGGAAGACTTTGATCAAACCTTGTCGTCTCAATATGGCGGAAATTGTGTTGGGAAATGGATCAGAGAAATAACTTGCAGCGGTTTCACTATCAAACGAAACTGTTCGAACGAGGATCAGCAATATGGCCAGTTACATCAAGGATCAAGTTGTTCAAGAGATCATGTCTGCAGCATCTGGGCTCTGTTCAATTCAAATTGATGAATCGACTGATGTGGCATCGTGTTCTCAGTTGATTGTGTTTGTAAGGTATGTGGATTCAGGATGATTTACAGAATAACTTCTTTTTTTTCTCCTCTTGAAACAACTACTAAGGCCTCTGATATTTTGAAAAGGTTTCATCTTTCTTGAATCAGAATATCTTTGATGGGATAATATGTGTGGGTGCTGTACAGAGGGAGCACCAGCTATGTTGGGGACCAAATCAGGATTTCAAGTTAGTGTAAAGAAATGTACCCCAAAAGTGAAAGGCATTCATTGCATAATCCACTGGCCTCTTAAACACTTCCAGCTCCATTGAGGAAGGTTTTGGATGAAACCGTTCAGATAGTGAATTTTATCAAAGGAGGAGCTCTCAACTCACGGTTTTTAAAACAGTTATTCGTTGACGTGGATGCAGGCCATCATTTGCTTTTTTCCACACAAATGTTCGATTGTTGTCCAGAGGAAATGTAACTGCGCGAGTATATAAGCTGAGAGACGAGCTCAAATTATTGCTTGAAGTTCCGGATACGACGGACTTTTTCGCCTGGCTGGATGATGAGGAATGGATTATGCGCCTCACCTATTTAGTTGATATTTTTGAGCAGTTGAATAAACTCAATCTTCAGATGCAAGGAAGGAATACAAATGTTATACAATTTGTGGATGCCTTGAGAGCTTTTATGAGCAAGCTGGAAAACTGAAAAAGAAAGGTCAATATGACCAATATTGCAATGTTTGAGAAGCTGTCATTCTTTCTCGTTGTTGATGGTAAAGACCAAGTACTTCCACAATCCCCCCCCCCCCCCCAAATGAAATTGTGCAGCATTTGACAGCGCTAGAAAATGAATCTGAACGATATTTTCCTGAACTTAGTGATGATGAGCTGGATTTGGTGAAAAACTCATTCTAATTATCAGTTGAAAAAGTTTCTGATGATTGTCAAGATGAATTTCTGGAGCTGAAAAATTATTCGGGAGCAAGGGATGTGTTCGATGAGAAACCAATCACAGAATTGTGTCCTTTGATGTGCGATTCCTATCCAAAAGTGACAGAAAAAAGCATACCGTGCATTCCTTCCTTTTGCGTCATCATATCTTTGTGAGTCAAGCTTTTCAGCTCTGTTGGAAATTAAAATGAAACGACGTAATAGATTAGATGTTGAAAGTGATCTCCGTTGTACCCTTGCAAGCACTTCTCTGCGTATTTCAGAATTGCTGCGGGAAAAACAATCACAGTGTTCTCATTGATTACAATCTTAATTTAAATGAAGTTTCTTACGAATCTACAATATCCTGGTTTTGTAATGAGCGTTTTGTTTGATGAAGCACAATTTTATGGCATTCTGGTGTCGTATATTAAGCTACAATTCATTGATGTTTTAACTGTTTGTTTATTGTAGTATGATTAATGTGGTATTTTAATAAAATATTGTGAATACAAAAATGCTTTTATTTAAGTTGTAATATCCATCAGCATATTCATTTGCCATTAACTGTATAAAACTACACTATAAATTGTATCTTTGCATGTAAAGGTTATGTACAATTAAGGAAGAAAGTAAGGATTTTCAGTATTATAGGCATGCTATTATTAATACACCTTTTGAGGCTGACAATGGGTGGGGGAGGGGAGGAGAGAGAGAGAGAGAGAGAGAGAGAGAGAGAGAGAGAGAGAGAGAGAGAGAGAGACAGTCTGAACATATGATGAAAAGGGGGGAGGCGCACGGGCCAAAACAAAAGGTTGAGAACCACTGGTTTAGACCGTGTCGCACATGTTAGCAGATACATATATTCGATTACAATTGTATGCATGTTTCTCCGTTTTCCCCCATGCTACCTCCTCTAACTCCACATTTTAAAATAACCCATTTACATCTGTTCACAACAGTGTACGTATAAACAAAAAATACGAGGGTAAGTTAATAAGTAAGCCACAAATGGCTGTAGAAAGATAACTAAATTTGATAATAACTTGAAACCAGTTATTTTTATACATACATTGTCCCTTTATTTCTCAACATAATTTCCACCAACATTGATGCACTTATCCCTTCGTTTTATCAGCCCCCGCTGCATGGAACTGCGTGTCCTGTTTTCATTTACCTGCCTTCCCACAGAACTGTGTGACTTACTTATTGACTCGTCCTCGTAACTTGTTCTACCCAGCTGTGCACCGCTTTACGGAACAAACATTTGTCAGCATAAACACTGAAAACACACCTTGGGGGGAGACATTTCGCGAATGACGCCGAAGTTGAATGTGAAGTGAAAACGTGGTTTAGAAAACAGAGCACGCAGTTCCATGCAGCGGGTTTTGGAGGACTGATAAAACGATGAGATAAGTGCATCAATGTTGGTGGAAATTATGTTGAGACATAAAGGGACAATGTATGTATAAAAATAAACTGGTTTCAAGTTGGAATCGTATTTAGTTATTTTTCTACAGCCATTTGTGGCTTCCTTATTGACTTCCCCTCGTATAATGGTGGTGATACATATTTTGTTTTTTAATGGTGGTGATACATATGATTTTGTTTTCTTTAAGAAATCGCTCGAAGCTTGCAGGCGAAGTGACCCGTTATTGTCCTTTATGACGTGCCCTAAACTGGCCCACACAAGTCCTCATCTTAAATAGTCTCTTGCTTATAACTCAAAGTTTCAAACAATGAAAACCACCTTGCTTTACGTGTTGTACTTTCATTGTGTGATGTTATGTAACCAGCTCACGACAGCCACAGACAGGATCTGATGCAAACTAACTTGAGTGGTAGATTCACCATGCGTGTTGTGCGTGCACACACTGTTGGGTAACCTCATAAATAGGAGGTGTCAGGCTGAGTTGTCACAGAGATCTCTTAGCGCGTGCAGCCTTACAGTGCCTGCTGTCATACTTCCATAGATAGTGTCAGGATGTTTGGACGTGAAGGTAACATGTCTGACTGTTAGTATTCCAGCAGTTTACTACCATCTAGACTCAAAACTCTTATGTTTGTTTTTTTATGCTACCATAGTGTTTTAGTGACAGGAATAGATAATTTTAAAGAACCAAGACGGAATATTGACTTGGGCATTATATAAAACGTGTTGGCAAAATTAATTAAACACCAAGACACAGACATAAAGAAATTTAACGTGAGATTGGCATGATAATAATTAGCTTGGAAAGACGACTTTAAACGAACCTCAACGATAGCAGAATATGATTTAAAATGATAGTACTTTCTGCTTCACTTGAAGCTTGAAGAAAATAAGAAGGGAAAACGTGGACATTATATGTGCTATATATGTCAAAACATTGCTCCAATATCGGTATATATTTTACTGTTTGTTAGTTCATTCACTAGCGCAAGCTGTATAGACTTATAGACTGTATAAAGAACGAGATACGTTTTACATATGTAAGCCAATGCCACTTCATCTGTAAATTCTAAGCATAGCATTGTTATCTTTCACATCTAATGTCTGCTTCCAACTATGGAAAAAGCAAATGCGACCACCTTCAGTGGAAAGCCCAAAGGCAACAGAATAAAATGAGAACTAGGGGCCAGACAGAAAGTATCTCGTCAGATTAAAAAGTTATCACTGCCTGACTCGAAGAACAAGCGAACTTCGGCGTGCTGCTAGCTATACAGAACCGTTATAGCTTTGAAAATATAACGTTAAAATTGTATCACATTAGTTTATCTATATATTTCATGTGCACAACTCATGACAAGATGTACGCAATTATGAAATAGGGTCTAAGGAAACTCCACGCCTGAAAGACAGAACAGAGATAAACGACAAATTCTACACAAACAGAAACAGCAAAAATTGTAGTATGGGATTGTTTGACTACATTGGGAACGAGATAAACAGGAGAATCCGGTAAATCTCCAAACAGCATGAAAGAAATGAAGGCTGAAGATATTAGACGTAGACGAATGTGAAATCTAGATTGAAAATCACACTATGAAGAGAAACACAGAAAGTCTATTATTTACAACAACAACTAAAAATAATGGAATGGATAAAATGCCAGAATTTATAATGATGACGATGTTGGCTTTGTCATACTAGATGCATTCTGACACTGGAAATGCTCTGGTATAAATTATTAAACAGCAAACCTTTAATTGTCTGAGCCCGAATAGCTGGGGATTCCATTCTGGACAGAACATTTGTTCTCGTGAATTACAGGTGTTAAAATGTTCTACCAGAAAAACCATATAAATAATGATGTAATATTAATAATCATGCAATTGCTGTTTTGCTAAGTCTGTGCTATATTGCATATTTAAATTTCTTTTACCTATCAACAGCCAAAAGCAAGACCGCCAATGTCGCACCTTCCACTAAAGAAGTGGTAAGTTATAGTTATACTCCTATTTCTTGTAGCAAGTACATTTTACTTGCAGAAGCCACAATACATAACATTTGTAGTTTGTTGTAAACTGTGGGGGGAAAAAACATAACAAATTAACAGTCCAAGGCAAACGAATTTATGAGATGTCTCCTGAAATGAATCTAATAAGACGAAAGCAGACTGTTACTTCATATGATCAAAAGACTCTCAGCGGACGTCCAGCATTGCTCTTTATCTAGTGCCAGCTACATATTTAGTTGTAGACAATTGTCTTTACAAACTAACCTGAAGATGGTGTATTTTTCCTCACCGTTTCGGGACTGACTGCCTCGTCAGACAAGGGCAATAAACAGGAAGTTGCGTGTACACGTTGCGCATATTAAAACAACCAGAAGGACACGGTGAACACATTATATCTACCTGACATAGTTAAATCTATGTTTATTGCAATTCGGAATAAATAATGAGTTTTAAAATGCGATCAACATAGAACAATTAGCATAATGAGGCGCATCACACAGATTAAGCTAAGAATCATAATGAAAATAGTTAGGAAGAAAATACAATCAGAAATAGGTTAAGAACAATCAATCAATCAACCATGTGCCATGCCGGAAAGCGTGGGCGGTCATGATTCGCCATTTCACTCTATCACCAGAGTCGTGGATCAGCTCAGTGTTCCTGTCTCGTCCATTCCATGTGGCCAAGCCATCCAGGTATTTTCCTCTCGGTCTTCCTCTTGGTCTGTTCCCGTCGATCTTGCCAGTTGTCACCAAGTTCTCCAATCCATTTCTTCTCATAACATGTCCAAAACATGTTGACTGTCTACGTCTAATTTCTCTAATCAGTTTACGATTGTCATTTGTCTCCTGTAGTACTTGGTCATTGGTTTTTCTGTCTGTTCATGATATTCTTTGCATTTTCCTAAGAAACCACATTTCTGCAGCCATCAGATGTTTTTCAGCTTGACTGCTCGTTGTCCAAGTTTCACATCCATCCAAAAGAACAGGCTCTATGCATCCCCTCAAGACTCTTTTTCTCGTTTAAATTGACATCTTTTTATTGGTCAGAATGTTTTTCATCTTGCTAAAGGTAGCAATGGCTACCCACCTAATCGCCATGGCGATTATTGTTCTAATCTCTTCAAGGCATCTTCCATCAGATGCTGTGACTGTTCCGAGATAATTGTACCGATTCACTTGTTGAAAGAATATTCCCATTTACTTGTATATTACGTTGTGGTATTTCGTTCTTCCTAGTAACTACTATAACCTGTGTCTTTTTACAATTTAATTCTAACCCCAGCTGCTCACTGTGTACAACAACCGCATCTACTAATTGTTGCAGATCCTGCGCATTGTCTGCAATACATACTGTGTCATCTGCATATCTAATGTTATTGATGTTTCGTCCTCCAATGCTGATTCCATTTATATCTTCTACATTTCTGAAAATATTTTCACTGTATAGGGAAAAAAAGATCTGGAGACATTACACATCCATGCCTAACACCTCTCTTAATTGGCTGATATTGTCCCACTTCATTATCAATCCTTATAGCAGTTTGTTGTTCCAATATATGGTTTTTATAAGTCTAATGTAGTCTATTTGTAGCTCTGCAAGCATATCCACCATGTTGACATGTCTAACTCTATCAAATGCCTTTGTGTAGTCAATAAAGCAAAGATGAATATCCTTGTTTACTTCTATAGCACGTTCAATAACTGTTCGCAGCATATACACAGCATTTACTGTACCCGTTCCTTCTGCAAACCCACATTGTTCTTCCCCTATTTCAGGTTGTATTTTCTTCCTCAGTCTTTGCAAGATAATTCGTAGCAAAATCTTTGTGATGTGACTCATTATACTAATTGTTTTTTGTTGATCACATTCCAAGGCTCCTGATTTCTTTGGGATTGCAATAAATACAGAATTCCACAATTCAGAAGGCATATCTCAAGTATCATATAATGTGTTCAGCAGTCTGGATGACTTGATCTATTCCATATTCTTCTAAAGCTTTAATCATTTCTGTTGTGATGTTATCTGCACCGAGGGCCTTGCCAGCTTATATAAAAATGTTTGCATATCCTTTACAGGACATTGTTGTCAACATCAGCATCTTTCAGCTGATTGTTGATTTCTTGGCAAGATTACGTTCAGTAGTTTGCCATTGCTTTCTGAGCGGCCGGCTCACATACCCCGTATGTTACCGATGTGATTCGAACCACTGCTGATTCTCACCGTCGTCACGTTACTTAAGAGAGTATACGAGATTACGAAGAAAAGTCGCTAACCTCTAGGCCAGGAAGCTGGTCAGCTTATATAAGGCAAGAGTATTATAATTGCTGTGTATTTGCTGAGAACATAGATAGGACGCATGATAAGAGAGAAACAACAGACATGCATATTTGCTTCAGTGGCTCAGCAACGGTTTTCAACAGAGGAAAACAATCCGATAAGGTAAAGAATCTTTAAAGAATAAATAATCGGGGGGGGGGGGGGGGGGGCTGCGTGGTCTCGAGGTATGGTGGCCGCCTCGAGTGTTGGAGGTTCCGGATTCAAACCCCGGCGATGACCGGGATTTTTTCACGTGGACTTCTTGCAATAAAATTTCCCCTGGTCTCCGGGTAGTGAGATCGGACGCCCGTGTGTATTGTTGCGCACGTAAAAAATCCCTTGGCAGTTGGAAATCGAAAAAGAGTAGCCTAACGGCGCTACCCGGGCAAAATTTAGAGTTTAAAATCTACCCAAAGTATTTGCAGGATCCTCGTCGGTGCTACAGCGTTCGTGCATTGAGCAGAGTTTCTCCAGACTCAGATTTGAGTTAGGAGGAAAACGGACCACTTATGGGTTGCACCCATGTGCCGTGATGTTGATCCATCGACTAAACTAACTAAAGAATCTTGCTGATCTCCATATTGAAGGGACATTGGGAGGGGGAACATGCGAGAACATGTATTGAAACAATATGCTGCAATAAAAATGGATTATGAAGTAGGTCACTACAAGCCAATCAAGAGAGGCATTAGACTGGAATATTTAATGTCTCCAGGTCTACATAGTGAAGATATTAGGTGATATTTAAAAGATAAGAGAGGAATCGCCTTCGGGAGAACATAACAACAACAAAATCAGATTTGACTGTCTACAGCTAGTAGACAGTCCAGAATTTTTGGGCGCATTGTGAGGAGAAAGCAACCTGAACACTTGCTGACATCTGTCAAACTAGATGGGAAAAGAGCAAGGGAGAGACAAAGAGATAAATACCCGGATGATTTGGCGACGGGTCATAATAAGAACAAGAGAGTAGAGTTGATTCTAGACTGATGATAACGTAAAATGGCAGATCAAGATGCCCCACGCCTGTCGGCATTGCACAGGATGATTATGATGATGAGGGATCGTCTATGGGTTTTTCCAGATTGCCTTGACCTTGAGTCTTAGAGCCAAGAGAAATCCTCGGCAAATGAAAACCATACGTGGTATGCAACCACGCCTCTACTCTGGCTAAATATAAATATTTAGACTCACCTCCCCCCCCCCCACACACACACACACACACACTCACATTCACACTCAGAACATAATACTTTAGTATGTATACACACACTAGCTTCCTCGGCCGGTGTCACGGAGTTAGTGCACCTAAGCATGAGATTCTGTTATTGTGGACTAACAGATCAGATCTGACCACTATCAGACCCTTGTCTTCCTCTTGTTCGCTGTATTTATAGTATTGTCTGCACAAGAAATCCTGTTGTTTTGCAAATATTGTGCTGTATGTCAGAGTTCTTTGTGACAACAAAATAAACATTGAAACATAAAATGCGATCACATCGTGAACAAAGAAACAGCGTTCCAAAACTGTAATCGACGAACAATAAACAATTGCTCAACTATAGCTAGGCTTTAGCAATCAGACAGTTCCAGCTAGTTTTGTGCAAACAAATTAAATTTGAAAATACTATAGGGATAACAAATGTTAGATATTCGACGAATACATGTGACTATGTGTGTTAATTGCTTCAGCTTATGTAATATTAATTTATTCACTTAATATGATGTTTAACTCTGCAGTATGCACCTGAATAGATGCAACGAAACATGTCAGGCAATAAATCGTGCAACATATTGTTTATGGTTTGTGTATTTAAATTCACGAATGGAATACATTGTTTTAAATGAAACATACCTTCAGTTTATTTTGATTGAATTCACGTCTACGTTCCTCGCTTCTGTTTATAAAGCCCTAGAAATTATGAATCATGGGGGACCGTTGGTGTAATGGTTGTGACGTTGTGCTGACAATGGCATGAGCGCTGTCGAGAGACACAAAAATTCCTACCTCGAAGGGACACGAGCACAAATACACTGGGCCGGCAATGGGGATGTAGTGACAGGCCAACATTGTCGTGGTTAAACTTCACTCCCTTGCAATTGTGCTAGTTATGGCGCCAGTCGCCTTACCTAGCTTTCTAGTACACATCGTGACAGTCTGAGCTGACCCAGAAATAAGTATCTCCTCGCCAACGCACTGGTTATATTTTATCACTGACAGCATCGTCGACACGGGTAAAAAAAAACAAATTAACACAAGCAAATAAGTCGCTTAAAAGTCTACAGGGTCGACTTCATCGCCCGAGTTTTGATCCCATATGGCTCGGTCTCTTTCCGCAGCGCGGAAAGCGTCGTACATAGCACGAACTCCGTAGCTCTAGCGACGACCAACAGAAGTCTCCGATAAATTTCACTCGTGAACCGAAGGATCGGCCCGGCCCATTTAAACAAGTGTTTCTACAATTACTAATAGAATAACGAGGATGTCCGGGTTTTGAAACATGTGGTAAAAAGAATCCTGGGAAAGCAAAAACTGTCATAATACAATTGTTTTTAAACGACAATCAGTACTATGTGATTGGTATGGACAGAACTATTATACAAACATAAAGAAGTGATGAATAGTAATTAGCTGTTTAGGGAACATGCTCCTGTTTGCTAAATTGAAAGGAGAAGAAGAAAAAGAAGTCTTTGAGGATTCGCAGCAGTGATGAAAGGTGAGGAAACTTTACACAGGCAGTATGACTGACTTAAACTTGTGTCTGCTATACCAAATAAGTTCACAAGTACTGGCTGGCACTTATAGAAGTAGATGAAGTAAATATAAATCAGATACATTGTATAACATAAACATTATAAGCGTGGTACATCGGGATGGAGCATTCAACCTCCAAATAATGATAGCGCCTCGATAAAGGAACAAATGTACTCTATGCACGACCTCTAGTTACTCTCGACAAAAGGTATCAAGTATAATATTTATTATATATATATATATATGATTCTGACTGACACAGCATCTCAAAGTATACCATGACTCTCTGTCTGTCTGTCTGTCTGTCTCTCTCTCTCTCTCTCTCTCTCTCTCTCTCTCTCTCTCTCTCTCTCTCTCTCTCTCTCTCTCTCTCTCTCTCTCTCTTAACAATAATAACCATAACTCTTGTACCAGAGATACTATGTGATTGATATGTAAAACAACCACTTTATTTCTTCCATGTGATAATAGAAAGTTGAGGAAAAGGTACAACCTGTGAGCAAGCCTGAATCTAAAGGTATGGATAAATTTATCAGCAACTGCGCCTGCCTTAAATTAACGATGTCCTATGTTTGAAGAAATATATGTGTAGTATTTTATTTCAATTAAATAATCAGACATGATTAAGAAAATGTTGTGACTGGCAAGGACAAAGGTATTGACCATCAAAGCAATGGAATGTTCCACAAATATGAAGGGGAAAAAAAACATATGGATTCAGACAGAAATAAAGTGTGTGGGAATCTGGAAAATTGGCTGTATTTCGATTGACACCATGTCACAATCAGAGAAAAGTGGCGAGGAAAATGGAGTAGCGATATTATAGAAAAGCATGAGAACTGACCACTTCAACCTTCGTCGTTTTTCCATTACCTCTACCCCGTTCAACTTCAGAAGAGAAGTTATAACTAGGCTCCATCGCAGCCTCAGATTACTAATCCAATGACCAAATCAGCCACATTTCGACAATTAATTTGAACGGGATTGTTGTCCATATAAGACAACTTTAACAACTGTAAGTAACCTTAAGTAAGTAACAGTAAAGGACCCCTGTTAATGTATCAAGTCTGTGCTTTTACTTCCCAGATAATTTCATAGTTCCCATTTAAGCTGAGTCGACTTCGAAGCCATGACCGATAACAAAAATGTCCGCCTCGCTGGGATTCGAGCACATGATTGCAAATGGATAGCAAATATGCGTGCTACAGCGATTCTTGGACCACTTTAATTATATCTAGTACAGAACAACCATATGGTGGTTTCATTTCTATTGCAATGGTAGTGTATAATAAAGGCACTTCAATGCAGCTCTTGAAATTCTTTATTTTAGTTAGTCGGAGTCAGTATAGTCTGTCCAGAAATGAATGCTGTCATTCACGAACAATTATTTTGAAAACTGTCTGTTGCATCGTTATGACATTTTTCTTGCCATCTTATATTTATGCCCACCCAAGGAATATGTCTTTGATAGGTCAAAAAGCAAATTAAATCACCGAAAGCAGCGACATTTCTTTGATGTTTTAGCGAAAATGTAGTGAATTCACGCTAACAAACTAGTCTTTCAGTAAAGCACATCATTTCGGGTAACGACACAAGTCCAAGGCGTAGCCAGATTCGTATGGAAGTGGGTGCAATAAAAAAGTAGCTTAAAAGTCGAATGGATCGACTGCATTGCACCGGGTTTTATCCGATATGGCTCAGTCTCTTTCCGCAGCGGGAAAAGCGCAGCGCAAAGCACGAACTCCGTAGCTCCAGCGACGACCATTGGGAGTCTCCGGAAAAATGCACTCGTGAAATGAAGGACACGGCCCGGAATCGAACATACAACCTTCGGAGCCCGAGTCAGACGGCTTGACCACGGAGACTCCCGAGAGGGGTGCAATGTGTAATATTAGTAAAGACAGAGAATTTATAGAGGCATGGGGTAAATAATGTGTAAATTGACAGGAAAGTAGAAGGAATATATTTCTTACCTTAATTTTCATTTCCTTCTTGTTTCTTCTGCTGCTGGTTAATATTGTGTACACAAGTAATCATGTTACTAGGATGCATTTAGCTTTTTATATTGAGTTCGTGAAAGCTTCCAAATAGCTGTGCGTTAATGTGCGTATGGAGTTACCAGAAATGATACCGCAGTTTAGTCATCATGTGTCTATTTTTAAGGATCTGTTCAGCTGTCTGTGTAGTTTGTTCACACGTACACATGGGTGACAGACCCGTTTTGAGTCTTCGTGAAAGATTGTCTACTCTACTGTTTACCGTTCAGAGACAGAACATGATTACCTGTTTTGCACTATGAAAATAGTTGTCAGTGTTTCTGTAGTGGGCTTTCTTCTTAACGACCAAGATGTTGGTCCTCTTTTCATTGAAGTTTATAGATTGATTCGTATGCACGTGTGTTGTCCCCTAATTTGAAAACGTGTTTGCTCTCACGTTTCTTGTTATGCCACAATATGTCAGTTTCCACCGCAATATTACTCTTCTGTTGGTATTCAATGCGTTTATGTGTTTTGTTTTTCAATACTAGTTGTTTGTCACAGCTAAGGGGCTCAACTTGTCGATTTGATATTTCTTGCTTTTTGGTGCCTGTTTTACACGGGACAACAACTGTAGCTTGAAATATGTTTCTGGAAATGGTATATTTATCCTCCGGAGCCATATCTTTATTGCTTACTTTGTGCTCGATGCTGTAGGTATAATTTTGTCTTCTTGGGCAACAACATTGCTATCATGCATTGTCCTTAATTGGACACGGCGGTCTATCAAGGAATGGAAGTACTGTATTCTCGAGACAATCTCTAAATACATTACCATTCATCTTATTATGATAATCCCTATTGTCTGTATGCTTTGATACGAACACGAGTCCATCATTCTTTAGTAAGCCATTATGCATGGGCCATGACCAAATGCTGTCCTATACTACTGGGCACATATCGCTTTATCTTTCCATCCACTGATTGCCATTCCTTATCACGTGTGTGGTGCGCATTGATCAACGTTTCATCCAAATACACTATGCCAAAATTTTATTTGCACATTTCCCTTATTTCACGTAGGTATCTGCTCCTCATGGACTCCTAAATGCGGATGCTCGCAAAGGATATTTCTACCTCCCTTGTACTTTCTAAAAGTGAAGCCTAATGTCCTTATAATTTTCCACAAAGTTGTTTTGGATAGCTCTATATTATTGTTCTTTCTCAACCAAACTCTAAGTGTTCTTACAGTCACTGTTTCTTTATTATCCAGCATTTTTATAATAGCTCGCCTTATGACATCCTTGTCAAAGCTATCTACCAAAGCCTGTCTACCTCAATCAATCAATCATGTGCCATGCCGGAAAGCGTGGGAGGTCATGACTCGCCATATCACTCGATCACCAGCGCCGTTGATCACCCAGTGTTCCTGTCTCGTTCATGTCATGTGGCCAAGCCATCCAGATATTTTCCTCTCGGTCTCCCTCTTGGTCTGTGCTCTTCTATCTTGCCAGTTGTCACAAAGTTCTCTAATCCGTTTCTTCTCATAACATGTCCACACAATTTTGACTGTCTACGCCTAATTTCTCTAATGAATTTACGATTGTCATTTGTCTCCTGTAGTACTTGGTCATTGGTTTTTCTGTCTCTCCGTGGTATTCTTTGCATTTTCCTCAGAAACCACATTTCTGCAGCCATCAGATGTTTCTCAGCTTGACTGCACATTGTCCAAGTTTCACATCCATACAAAAGAACAGTCTCTATGTATCCCATCAAAGTCTCCCCAGACACAAACGCTCTATGTATCCCCTCGACACTCTTTTTCTCTTTTCAATTGACATCTTTTTATTGGTCAAAATGTTTTTCATCTTGCTTAAGGCTACTTTCGCCATGGCGATTCTTGTTCTAATCTTTTCAAGGCATCTCCCATCAGATGTTGTGACTGTTCCGAGATAAATGTACCGATTCACTTGTTGAAAAATATTCCCATTTACTTGTATATTACATTGTGGTACTTCGTTCTTCCTAGTGACGATCATAACCTGTGTCTTCTTACAATTTAATTCCAACCCCAGCTGCTCACTGTGTACAACAACCGCGTCTACTAATTGTTGTAGATCTTGTGCATTGTCTGCAATCAATACTGTATCATCTGCATATCTAATGTTATTGATGTTTCGTCCTCCAATGCTGATTCCATTTATGTCTTCTACATTTCTGAAAATATTTTCACTGTATAGGGAAAAAAGATCTGGAGACATTACTTATCCCTGCCTAACACCTCTCTTAATAGGTTGATATTGTCCCACTTCATTATCAATCCTTATGTCAGCTTGTTGTTTCCAATATATGTTTTTTATAAGCCTAATGTATTTCCCATCAGTTTGTAGATCTGCAAGCATATCTACCATGTTGACATGTCTAACTCTATCAAAAGCCTTTGTGTAGTCAATAAAGCAAAGATGTATATCCTTGTTTACTTCTATAGCACGCATAATAACTGTTCGCACGCAGCATATACACAGCATTTACTGTATCCTTTCTACCTACCGTTTGGTTGTTGCTGGGTGGTGTATTCCAGATTCTTGCACCCATCGACGAAATGACCGTTTACACTAAACCCAATGCATGCACTGTTCTTTTTTCGGAATTTGTAATAATATGAATAGTACGAATAGTAATAGTATAATAGTGCAATAGTATAATAGAATAGTAATAGTAAAATAGGACGGCCGGTCACCGTGGCTAAGATCTTGCGAACGCGGTTTGTGAGCCCATATACCCGGGTTCGAAACACAGCTGTGCTGGTTTTTCGAAAAAGGTATAGGTGCCGGTCGATCAGAAAGCGATGGTAAACTACTGAACGTAAAATTTGCCCAGGATTCACGAACAGCAAAAATGTTGGTGTTGACTGCTACGTCCTGTGAAGGACATGCAACTAAATTTTCATTTTATAATAGTATGAAACAGTTTCCTGCGATCAGCTTCTTGACAAAAATATGTGTACAACTTCATAGCGATGCTTTGAAGTGTACACAATTTCACATTCCGTCCCATTCAACAATATTCACACATTCCAATGTTAGCGATAAGTGGTAAGATTTTAAAAAATAATAATAATCAGGTTTCATGAAAGAACCCACATTGACGACACCTCTGAATACTCCCAGTTTAAACAGCGCGGGGTTCTTGCTATAATGCCAATCCCGTGAACCACGGATAATATTCAACATTGAACGCTGTTTTTATGGCTGAAGGTGTAATACATTTAAAATTATGGACTTAATCCCTGACCCGTAAATTATATACCGCATATAAACAAACACTGAAAACTGCCTGTACAAAAATGTTAATGTTGGGTGGACATAATGATAAGGTTATATGCTTAATCACATCATTTTCCGTCAGTTGGTTACTGAGATATGGATTTTTATACGGAGGCAACCAAATGTAAATGCACGATAGTTACTTACAGTTAACGGGTATTAAAGTTTAAACTCTCATCCAGCAAGGTGGTAAAACTGATTGCCTTGTTACACTGGAACAACTGATACGACTAGATGTTTTTGTTTGAATACATTTAAGTCAGATACTCAGACGCACTCAGTGGTATAGTACACTTGCTTGCGAAGCCAGTCTTCTGTTCAGTCCCGGGCAGCTACGTTCCAACCAACGCTTGCTCCGGGAGCGATCCCCGATGCTGGATCAACCCAGCCTCGCAATTTTGAAACAGGCAAAGGCTGCAGGCTGCATATTCTTGTAGCAGCATTTGAATTGATCAGCTGCCGCTGAGTGTCTACAATCATCGAATACCCACCCGGCTGTAAAGCTAAAGGGGCACACAGAAATAGATGGGTAGATCCTATCTGGGACATATTATGCAACCAAAATCTCAACGCAATCCTGGAATCACGGCTTTCAAGATCGGAAACTTCAAACTCCCTCATTTGCCTAACAGCAAATGTACAGTACAAATATTTATGTCTATACGTGATCGACAGTAAAAAGCCACGATATCCATTATTATTTAGAAACACACAATGCTTATTATTGTTTAGAAAGACACGATACCGATTATTGTTTATAAAGACCCAATACCGATTATTGTTTAGAAAGACACAATACCGATTATTGTTTATAAAGACCCAATACCGATTATTGTTTAGAAAGACACGATACCGATTATTGTTTAGAAAAACCCAATACCGATTATTGTTTAGAAAGACACGATACCGATTATTGTTTATAAAGACCCAATACCGATTATTCTTTAGAAAGACACGATACGATTATTGTTTAGAAAAACCCAATACCGATTATTGTTTAGAAAGACACGATACCGATTATTGTTTATAAAGACCCAATACCGATTATTCTTTAGAAAGACACGATACCGATTATTGTTTAGAAAGACTCAATACCGATTATTGTTTAGAAAGACACGATACCGATTATTGTTTATAAAGACACGATACCGATTATTGTTTAGAAAGACACGATACCGATTATTGTTTAGAAAGACACGATACCGATTATTGTTTATAAAGACCCAATACCGATTATTGTTTATAAAGACCCAATACCGATTATTGTTTAGAAAGGCGGCGATAAGCTTATTCGGTTGATAAAGGACCCAATACCTATTATTGTTTAGAAAGGCGCGATAAGAGATTGTTTATAAAGACCCTAATTTTTTTATAAAACCCCCCGGGGGGGGCAAACGATTTTATTGTTTAGAAAGACACGATACCGATTATTGTTTATAAAGACACGATACCGATTATTGTTTAGAAAGACACGATACCGATTATTGTTTATAAAGACCCAATACCGATTATTGTTTAGAAAGGCGCGATAAAGATTAATGTTTATAAAGACCCAATACCGATTATTGTTTAGAAAGACACGATACCGATTATTGTTTAGAAAGACACGATACCGATTATTGTTTATAAAGACCCAATACCGATTATTGTTTAGAAAGGCGCGATAAAGATTATTGTTTATAAAGACCCAATACCGATTATTGTTTAGAAAGGCGCGATAAAGATTATTGTTTATAAAGAGCCAATACCGATTATTGTTTAGAAAGGCGCGATAAAGATTATTGTTTAGACAGATGCGATACCGATAATTGTTTCGGTTCGCTGCAATTTTACACAAACACTTTGTAGCCGGTGACAAGATAGTAATATATCAGTGCTAGCACGACTGCCTGTAGGCCTGGTAGTCATGTATTCGAATCCCCATCAGGGTGGACATGGTTAAACATTGGCCCGGACTTCCAGGTCGACAGTCAAAGTGGGGACCAGGACATGTTCTGGCAAGTAATGGCAACATGAAACTGACCACATCGTCCAGCCAATGTCCATTGGTCTATACACATTTCGGGTAGGCTCAATAAACCATATAAGCCTCGCGGCGCAGAAAGTGTCTTTGACTACACAATCGTTTGTTTATACAATCAGTCATGTTAATTAAACTTGATCAGCTGAAACGATAGTACCAGCATTTATCACCAAGATGATATATAGACTGATGTCAAATGTATGTGTGTGCTGGTTGTCACTGATAGCACAGTCGTGCACTAAATATCCTATGTTCAGTTTCTGTAGGTGCTGTAAGAGAACCTAGTGCAGTGCCTCCATATAATGCCAGCGTAAGTAGTACTCTGTGTGGTACTGTTGCCTTGTCTTTCCTTAAAGACTTATCTCTACCTACGAAATGTGTCTGGCTCTTCAATACATAAACAAACATTGAGATTCTCTGTACAATCTCCATAACATTTGTTGTTGTTGTTGGGTGCACATAATGATAAGGTCATATGCTAAATCTCATCATTTTCCCTCAGTTGATTACTGAGTAATGGATTTGTATACGAGGGCAAACAAATTTGACTCAAACACTTGTAGATTATGTTTTCTGCTGGGGTTTTACACTTCAGTGTAGACGTCATATGTTAGCGAGGGAGGGACAAGACACGTACACAGTGAGAGAGAGGGAGGTATATAGATAGAGAGAGAGAGAGAGAGAGAGAGAGAGAGAGAGAGAGAGAGAGAGGGGGGGGAAGGTAGATAGAGAAAGAGAGAGGGAGCGGGAGCAGAGAGAGAGAGAGAGAGAGAGAGAGAGAGAGAGAGAGAGAGAGCATGATAGTTTACTGTGGCTCGAATAATAAGTGGAGAACGCCTGGTAACTACCGAACCATAAACAATACAAACATTACAGTTAATTACTAGACCTCATTGAAGCAATCGACACAGAAACTACATCAGATGTCAGCTAATCAAACAACTGCCAAGCTACTTACCCACCAGAGTCCACTCTGTCACCTCAACAATTGTGTCTAGTTGTCCTTACGTTGATGTAACACCTCAACAATTGTGTCTAGTTGTCCTTACGTTGATGTAACACCTCAACAATTGTGTCTAGTTGTCCTTACGTTGATGTAACCTTGCTGCTTTTATTCTCTCGTGTTTTTGCTAGTGTGTTTTTACAGTGTAACTTAGAGGCTACGGTCCGAAGTTCGTGTGTCCAAAGCATTCAATGTTCTGTTGCTGGATGTGTCTTCTGGTGTTTAATTTGTATAGTTCATCATTATGCCAGCCTATATAGAGACCTTAATAACACCGCATGAAGAACAGAACATAGAAGACGAATCATCAGCAAATTACACCATTAAAGAACTACAATTGCAGATGATCAAGCACTAATTGCTAATTATTTAATTGCTAATTAAAATCAGAAGCAGGATTACAAGTCCACATAAATAGTCTAAGCGAAGTGTGTAAGGAACATAACATGAAAATTAGCATTAGTAAACAGAAACCTAAGAAAAAACACAACAAAGATCCAAATAAAAGAACACTCCCTGAAACAAATAAAGAGCTTCAAATACTTAGGAACTATATCATCAAATGGAAAATCAGAAGACGAGATCGAAATTGGTGCAATAAGGCAAACTAAATCATTTGACAAATGACATCAATACTAAAGAACAAACACGTATCAGTAGATACTTAAAGAAAAACACTCTACAACAAATATTCTTACTACCTCTACGCTACTATTGCCAAGCACACACACAAGAGAAAAGAACAATTGACAGAAAAAGAGAGAAACAAATTACAACAACGGAAATTAGATTTCTAAGAAGAATACCCAATGTATCAAGAATAGAGAAAATCAGAAATGGTGAAATCAGGACTAAGGTGGGGGGAGGGGAGGTTGTAGCAGCGCTAGATTTAATTAGAAAATAGCAACTTATATAACTAGGCTACCAACTAACAGTGTGCCATAACAAGCATTGATGTACAGACCAAATGTAACCAGAAGAAGAGGAAGACCATGTAAACGATAACCAGAAGGAATAACAGAATCCACGGGAATCACGATATATGAAGCCAATAAACGGGCACTCTCCCGCTGTTTATGCTTCACATCGACACCGCAAGGTACAAGAGAAACATGATAAGAGAGCTAATCATTGTCTATAAATACATAGCTCTTATATTTTACACCACTACGGTATAAGCATACTGCAACAAACGTTCAGGCTTATTGAGTGCATGGCTCGATTCCATTATTTACAGACCAATCAGCACTTGATGGTTGATGTGATAAATGTTACACCGGCTACCTTTGTTTCCAGATCATTTCCTGGGACCCATGTGAGACTGTGTCGTCCTGAGAACACAGGTCGATTTCTTTTAAATCCCCGCCTCAATAGTAATCTGAATACATGATCGCCAGGCCTGTAGGCAAGAGTGCTGGCCACTCCACTACCAAGACTTCCGTAACATCTTCTAGGCAAGAGTGCTGGCCACTCCACTACCAAGACTTCCATAACATCTTCTAGGTAAGAGTGCTGGCCACTCCACTACCAAGACTTCCCTAACATCCTCTAGGTAAGACTGCTGTCCACTCCGCTACCAAGACTTCCCTAACATCTTCTAGGTAAGACTGCTGTCCACTCCGCTACCAAGACTTCCCTAACATCCTCTAGGTAAGACTGCTGTCCACTCCGCTACCAAGACTTCCTAACATCCTCTAGGTAAGACTGCTGTCCACTCCACTACCAAGACTTCCCTAACATCCTCTAGGTAAGACTGCTGTCCACTCCGTTACCAAGACTTCCCTAACATCTTCTAGGCAAGAGTGCTGGCCACTCCACTACCAAGACTTCCCTAACATCTTCTAGGTAAGACTGCTGTCCACTCCACTACCAAGACTTCCCTAACATCCTCTAGGTAAGACTGCTGTCCACTCCTCTACCAAGACTTCCTAACATCCTCTAGGTAAGACTGCTGTCCACTCCGCTACCAAGACTTCCCTAACATCTTCTAGGTAAGACTGCTGTCCACTCCGCTACCAAGACTTCCCTAACATCCTCTAGGTAAGACTGCTGTCCACTCCGCTACCAAGACTTCCCTAACATCCTCTAGGTAAGACTGCTGTCCACTCTGCTACCAAGACTTCCCTAACATCCTCTAGGTAAGACTGCTGTCCACTCCGCTACCAAGACTTCCTAACATTCTCTAGGTAAGACTGCTGTCCACTCCGCTACCAAGACTTCCCTAACATCTTCTAGGTAAGACTGCTGTCGACTCCGCTACCAAGACTTCCCTAACATCCTCTAGGTAAGACTGCTGTCCACTCCGCTACCAAGACTTCCCTAACATCCTCTAGGTAAGACTGCTGTCCACTCCGCTACCAAGACTTCCTAACATCCTCTAGGTAAGACTGCTGTCCACTCCGCTACCAAGACTTCCCTAACATCTTCTAGGTAAGACTGCTTTCCACTCCGCTACCAAGACTTCCCTAACATCCTCTAGGTAAGACTGCTGTCCACTCCGCTACCAAGACTTCCCTAACATCCTCTAGGTAAGACTGCTGTCCACTCCACTACCAAGACTTCCCTAACATCCTCTAGGTAAGACTGCTGTCCACTCCGCTACCAAGACTTCCTAACATCCTCTAGGTAAGAGTGCTGTCCACTCCACTACCAAGACTTCCCTAACATCCTCTAGGTAAGACTGCTGTCCACTCCGCTACCAAGACTTCCCTAACATCTTCTAGGTAAGACTGCTGTCCACTCCGCTACCAAGACTTCCCTAACATCCTCTAGGTAAGACTGGCTGTCCACTCCGCTACCAAGACTTCCCTAACATCCTCTAGGTAAGACTGCTGTCCACTCCAGCTACCAAGACTTCCCTAACATCCTCTAGGTAAGACTGCTGTCCACTCCGCTACCAAGACTTCCCTAACATCCTTCTAGGCTAAGACTGCTGTCCACTCCGCTACCAAGACTTCCTAACATCCTCTAGGTAAGACTGCTGGCCACTCCGCTACCAAGACTTCCCTAACATCCTCTAGGTAAGACTGCTGTCCACTCCGCTACCAAGACTTCCCTAACATCTTCTAGGTAAGACTGCTGTCCACTCCGCTACCAAGACTTCCCTAACATCCTCTAGGTAAGACTGCTGTCCACTCCGCTACCAAGACTTCCTAACATCCTCTAGGTAAGACTGCTGTCCACTCCACTACCAAGACTTCCCTAACATCCTCTAGGTAAGACTGCTGTCCACTCCGCTACCAAGACTTCCCTAACATCTTCTAGGTAAGAGTGCTGGCCACTCCACTACCAAGACTTCCCTAACATCTTCTAGGTAAGACTGCTGTCCACTCCACTACCAAGACTTCCCTAACATCCTCTTAGGTAAGACTGCTGTCCACTCCGCTACCAAGACTTCCTAACATCCTCTAGGTAAGACTGCTATCCACTCCGCTACCAAGACTTCCCTAACATCCTTCTAGGTAAGACTGCTGTCCACTCCGCTACCAAGACTTCCCTAACATCCTCTAGGTAAGACTGCTGTCCACTCCGCTACCAAGACTTCCCTAACATCCTCTAGGTAAGACTGCTGTCCACTCCGCTACCAAGACTTCCTAACATCCTCTAGGTAAGACTGCTGTCCACTCCGCTACCAAGACTTCCCTAACATCCTCTAGGTAAGACTGCTGTCCACTCCGCTACCAAGACTTCCTAACATCCTCTAGGTAAGACTGCTGTCCACTCCGCTACCAAGACTTCCTAACATCCTCTAGGTAAGACTGCTGTCCAATCCACTACCAAGACTTCCATAACACTCCGTCTAGTTAAGAATGCTGTCCACTCCGGCTACCAAGGACTTCCTAACATCCTCCTAGGTTAAGACTGCTGTCCACTTCCGCTGCCCAAGGACTTCCCAACATCTTCTAGGTAAGACTGCTGTTCCACTCCGCTACCAAGACGTTCCCTAACATCTTCTTATGGTAAGGACTGCTGTTCCACTCCACTACCAAGACTTCCCTAACATCCTCATAGGTAAGACTGCTGTCCACTCCGCTACCAAGACTTTCCCTAACATCTCATGAGGTTAAGGACTGCTTGTTACACTCCGCCTACCAAGACTTCCCTAAACATCTCTAGGTAAGACTGCTGTCCACTACGTACCAAGACTTCCATTAAACATCCTCTAAGGTAAGAAGTGCTGTTCACTCCGCTACAAGACTTCCATAACATCCTCTAGGTAAAGACTGCTGTCCACTCCGCTACCAAGACTTCCTAACATCCTCTAGGTAAGACTGCTGTCCACTCCGCTACCAAGACTTCCTAACATCCTCTAGGTAAGACTGCTGTCCACTCCGCTACCAAGACTTCCCTAACATCTTCTAGGTAAGAGTGCTGTCCACTCCGCTACCAAGACTTCCCTAACATCCTCTAGGTAAGACTGCTGTCCACTCCGCTACCAAGACTTCCCTAACATCCTCTAGGTAAGACTGCTGTCCACTCCGCTACCAAGACTTCTTTAACATCCACTAGGTAAGACTGCTGTCCACTCCGCTACCAAGACTTCCCTAACATCCTCTAGGTAAGACTGCTGTCCACTCCGCTACCAAGACTTCCCTAACATCCTCTAGGTAAGACTGCTGTCCACTCCGCTACCAAGACTTCCCTAACATCCTCTAGGTAAGACTGCTGTCCACTCCGCTACCAAGACTTCCCTAAATTCCTCTAGGTAAGACTGCTGTCCACTCCGCTACCAAGACTTCCCTAACATCCTCTAGGTAAGACTGCTGTCCACTCCGCTACCAAGTCTTCCCTAACATCCTCTAGGTAATACTGCTGTCCACTCCGCTACAAAGACTTCCCTAACATCTTCTAGGTAAGACTGCTGTCCACTCCGCTACCAAGACTTCCTAACATCCTCTAGGTAAGACTGCTGTCCACTCCGCTACCAAGACTTCCCTAACATCCTCTAGGTAAGACTGCTGTCCACTCCGCTACCAAGACTTCCCTAACATCCTCTAGGTAAGACTGCTGTCCACTCCGCTACCAAGACTTCCCTAACATCCTCTAGGTAAGACTGCTGTCCACTCCACTACCAAGACTTCCCTAACATCCTCTAGGTAAGACTGCTGTCCACTCCGCTACCAAGACTTCCCTAACATCCTCTAGGTAAGACTGCTGTCCACTCCGCTACCAAGACTTCCCTAACATCCTCTAGGTAAGACTGCTGTCCACTCCGCTACAAAGACTTCCCTAACATCTTCTAGGTAAGACTGCTGTCCACTCCGCTACCAAGACTTCCTAACATCCTCTAGGTAAGACTGCTGTCCACTCCGCTACCAAGACTTCCCTAACATCCTCTAGGTAAGACTGCTGTCCACTCCGCTACAAGACTTCCCTAACATCCTCTAGGTAAGACTGCTGTCCACTCCGCTACCAAGACTTCCCTAACATCTTCTAGGTAAGACTGCTGTCCACTCCGCTACCAAGACTTCCCTAACATCCTCTAGGTAATAGTTTTGTGGACTCCACTACCAAGACTTCCCTAACATCCTCACGGCAATTGCTAATTACTTACATGGATTTCAGTTTTCTATTGTCTCTCAAATATGTATATGTTAAAGTGGTTATTTGTGTATTTCACTAATACTGAAACAAAAATATGTAAAATATTATCTTTTATTTTTGGCCTTGTGTACAAAAACATAAATTAATTTCATCTCCAAGAAGACAGAAATACCACTATGTAACATTTTTAAAAAAAATTAGGAACACTTTTAAACAGGTGAATCGGCACAAATATCTTGGAACAGTCAAGTTATTTAAGGGAAGATGCGCTGTAGCGATTAAAGCAATCGTCATGGCAAAGGCAGCCTTTTCCACGAAGGAAAACAAAAAGCTGTTAGAAAGAAGTCGTTAAGTTATATGTAGAAATTATACTTCTGTATGTGTCTAACACACGAACAATACGCAGACAAACTGAGAAATGTCTAATGGCAGTAGTAATGGTGTATCTGAGAAAAATGCAAAAATTACCATAGACGGACTGACAAGAACGAATGAGATAGTCCTTTGAAAAACACAAGAAAACAATTAATTGATTAGAGAAATGAGACTTAGACAGTCATATTATGAGGAAACAAAAACAAAAACAAAAAGATGAAAATTTAGTGACAAATGGCAAAGTTGGTGGGTTAAGAGCAAGGAGATAAATAATGGGGACAAGAACTTAGACCTGGTGCGAGACGCTGGTGAATGTGTGAGGTGGTGAACTATGACCGCTCACGTCTGGAATTGCAGCATGGTGATTATGACGTGTTTCACCCCCCCCCCCCCCCCCCAAAAAAAAAAGTTGATGTTCTCACTAATTCTAATTGTTATATAGACAAATGGGAAGAGAATCGAAGCAGAAACTCTAGACAATTACAAACTGACCTGCGCTTTGGCCCCCGACTAAATAAAATGAGTACCAAGACACGTTTTGGAAAGTGAAGGCTGCCGGAACGATGTTGACCACATGATCCCTGGTGTGCCGATTACTCTATACAAACATGAGTCCAGCAGTGTGTGTCCAGTACGCCTATAGGCATGTAACAGGGTCCTTTACTTCTCTACCTATTGCAAATACTGGACTTGCAGAATGAAGTGTGGCCTACTTCAACTCTCCGCATGCCAGCTATGACTTTAACTCACTCCATAACACTCTGTTCTGTGTTATTTTGCAACCTGTTGTCCAGGATGGTTTTTCTTTTAATTTTCTTCTGGTTCACACGACCCGTTTCTTTGCTATTACTGTTATTTCCGTCTTCCTATTATTCATGTTGAAACCCAGGTGTTTTTTTTCACTTTCTATAACAAATGTGTCTATCATTTACTGTAGTCCCTGCTAATTGATTGCTGTCAAGTCGGTGGCATCACTTTATTAGGCTGTGGACACCACACGCGATCACTGTCATATTCTCCATTGAGTAGAGATAGATGTCTGTGTTACATATTGACAATATATTTTGGCCCGGATGATTGTATGTGATATCAGACACATTGATGATTCATTTGAATTTCTACTAGAAATCAGAGGAACCTTCCCCAGTTCCTGTCAAACCTCAGGAGACAAAAGGTAACGTTTACGTCATAATGTAACGTGTATAAATGTGTCGTTATGTTACATGTGTAAATTTGTCATAATGGCATGTGTATAAACTTGTCATAAGACTTCCTGTAAAATGGCGATGACGTGACGCGTTTATTCTGTGGGAGACGTTGTTTAGTGTTTTCCTGTGGATTATGTATTGTTATTTCGTATTCGTTTATTGGAAATGTTCAAAAGAAGCCACAGAAGGCAGGTGGTGGATGAAATTTTGAGGGCAGACGACAGATATTTGTTGGTTATGGTCTCACGTTTCGCGACGGCAGGCAGAGGATCTATTTCGCGAGACAATGGCTGCGGTCAAACGACCAATATGGTTACTGCCATAGAGGAAAGCAACGGCAAACTACCTCTTTAAAAGTTCCTAGTACATTATGATTCGCCTAAAGACTGATCATCGCAAGACAAGGACAGAGACATTAAAATTAGCAACTTGGAATGTTAGGACGCTAAACGACGACGAAAAATCAGATAAAATAAAACAAGAAGTAATTTTTAGTTAGTCGCGATTCCAATATAAAACAAGAAATTGAAAGAGAAAAAAAAATTAATATTTTAGGGATGTGCGAAACGAGATGGACAGGAGCAGGCATCAAGATAGACGAAGATTTTAAGATTATTTATTCTGGAGGTGAAGATCGACAAAGGGGAATGACAATTATTTTGGACCGGAAAACAACACAATCTGTTCAAGGATATTGAGCCGTGTCGGACAGAGTTCTACTAGTTAAATTAAATGGTAGACCTTTTAACATAAATGTTATTCAAGTATATGCCCCAACAGGAGAATCCAGTGAAGATAGTGTAAAGGAATTTTATAATGACATAGAGTCTGCCTAAAAGAAAAGTAAAAATTCAGAAATAAACATCATAATAGGGGACTACAATGCAAAAGTAGGAAATCAAGGGGATAGATACACAGTAGGAAACTATGGTTTAGGAGAGAGAAATGAAAGAGAATACAGACTCGTAGAGTAGGCAAAAGAACAGGAAATAATCGTAGGAAACATCTGGTTTAAGCAACACCCTAGAAGATTATGGACATAAAGGAGTCCTGATAGCAGGATTAGAAACCAGACTGACTACATTCTGATTAGCAGAAGATTTAGAAACGCGTTAACAATAGCAAAAACAGTTCCCAGTGCTGATTGTTATAGTAGACCACAGATTGCTTACAGGAACATTGAGGATACAGTGAAGAAAGTCAAGTATATAACAGGAAACACTAAATATGATTTGTGAACATTGAGTAATGACAAGGAAATACAAAACAAATTCAACATAGAAGTACAGAACAGATTTGATATATTTCTGATCTAGAGATTCTATTCCAGGATGTTGTTGATCAATGGGAAATGTTGAAGAATTCAATCAGTTTGGCTGCAAAAACAAATATTCCAAACTTAAAGATGGTGGGTCGTAAGAAATGGATGACTGAAGATAGTTTACACCCAATGGAAACAAGAAGACTCAACAAAAATAATTCTGAAACATATGAAGAAATTCACAGACAAGTCAGAATGTTATGTAAGGAGGTAAAAGAAGCATGGCTTGAGGAAATGTGCTTTGAAATTGAACAACAACACAACAGTCAAAAAACCAAATTAGCGCACAAAAGAATTCAGGAAATTACTAATAAAAGAACAAGTACATCAGCAGGCTGTCTAAAAACTAAAGATGGCAAAATCATAATAGAAAAAGATCAGATTCTACGGGTATGGACAGATTATGTGAAAAACCTATATGATGATAACAGAGAGGAACAGTATGATATTAGATTTCATAATGAAGGACCGCCAATTTTGAAGATGGAGGTTCGAAATGTTCTTAAGCATATGAAAGCTGGCAAGGCCCCCGGTGCAGATAACATCACAACAGAAATGATTAAAACTTTAAAAGAATATTGAATAGATCAAGTCACCAGACTGCTGAACACATTATATGTTACTTGAGATATACCTTCTGAATTATGTAACTCTGTATTTATTGCAATCCCAAAGAAATCAGGAGCCTTGGAATGTGATCAACATAGAACAATTAATATAATGAGTCTCATCACAAAGATTTTGCTACGAATTATCATGCAAAGAGTGAGGAAGAAAATACAACCTGAAATAGGGGAAGAACAATGTGGGTTTGTAAAAGGAAAGGGTACAGTAAATGCTGTGTATATACTGCGAACAGTTATTGAACGTGCTATAGAAGCTCTGTGGCTAAAGGGCTTGCGAACGCGGTTTGTAAGACCGTATACCCGGGTTCGAAACACGGCGGTGCTGGTTTTTTCGAAAAAGGTATAGGTGCCGGTCGTTCAGAAAGCAATGGCAAACTACTGAACGTAACACTTGCCTAGTACATCAACAGCAGCTGAAAATTCTGGTGTTGACTGCAACGTCCCGTAAGGGATACGCAACAAAATTTAAATTATAGAAGTAAACAAGGATATTCATCTTTGCTTTATTGACTACACAAAGGCTTTTGATAGAGTTAGACATGTCAACATGGTGGATATGCTTAGCAGATCTACAAATTGATGGAAAAGACATTAGGCGTATAAAAAACATATATTGGAAACAACAAGCTGCCATAAGGATTGATAATGAAGTGGGACAAATTCAGCCTATTAAGAGAGGTGTTAGGCATGGATGTGTAATGTCCCCAGATCTTTTTTCCCTATACAATGACAATATTTTCAGAAATGTAGAAGATATAAATGGAATCAACATTGGAGGACAAAACATCAATAACACTAGATATGCAGATAATACAGTATTGATTGCAGACAATGCGCAGGATCTGCAACAATTAGTAGATGCGGTTGTTGTACTTAGTGAGCAACTGGGGTTAGAATTAAATTGTAAAAAGACACAGGTTATGGTAGTCACTCAATCAATCATGTGCCATGCCGGAAAGCGAGGGGGTCATGACTCGCCATTTCACTCGATCACCAGCGTCGTTGATAGGCTCAGTGTTCCTGTCTCGTCCATGCCATGTGGCCAAGCCATCCAGGTATTTTCCTCTCGGTCTTCTTCTTGGTCTGTTCCCTTCGATCTTGCCAGTTGTCACTAAGTTCTCCAATCCAATTTTTCTCATAACATGTCCAAAATATTTTGACTGTCTACGTTTAATTTCTCTCTGTGGCTGGAATATTGTATGGTATGTGGGTGGGGGATATGTGTGTGGTGTGTGGGCTGGGAATATTGCGTGGTAGAGGATTATGTGATGTGCGGGTGGGGGAAGTGTGTGGTGGGGGATTGGGTTAGGGCATGTGTGGTGGGTGGAGGATGTATGTGTGGGTGGTGGGATGTGGGTGTGGGATGTGTTGGTGAGGGATATGTGTGCGGTGTGTGGGTTGGGAATATTGCGTGGTAGAGGATGTATGTGATGTGCGGGTGGGGGACGTGTATGGTGGGGGATTGGGTTAGGGCATGTGTGGGTGGGTGGAGGATGTATGTGTGGGTGGTGGGGTGTGTATGAGTGGATTGGGGATGTATAGGTGGTTAGGGAGATGTGTGTGTGTGTGTCGGGGTAGGGAGATGTCAATTGGTGGGGATGTGTGTGTATGGTTTGGGGATGTGTGAGTGGATGTGTGGGGAATATGTGGTCGATGGAGATGTGGCTGTGGGTTGGGTGGTTGGAGGTGTGGGTGGGGAGAGGATGTGTGGGTTAGGATGTGTATGTGGATGGGTGTGGGATGTGTGGGTTGGGGGGGGGGTGTTTGTGGGGAGCGAGTGTGTTTTGTTGGGGAAACAGGTGAGGGCAGTGTGTGTGGATGGGGGATGTGCGGGAGGGGGATGGGTTGGCTGGTGGGGTATGTATGTGTCCCTGGGCGTGTGTATGGGTAGGTGAGGTGGTGTGTGTGGGTGGGTGATGTATGGGTAGGGGGGAGATGGGCCTCATAACATGGTAATTTGTCTTGATTATGTTTACACCATTCATTTCATAATGTTTATCTTTCTTCCTATGTAAATGTATAATGCTCTTGATGAACGAAAGACGAGTGATTGGAAGGGCCGCATGTAAGACGGGCCTGCGTGCCCAATTTGTGACCCTTTTAAAATAAAGTTGATTTGATTTGATTTGAATTGATTTTCTCTAGTCAATTTACGATTTTCATTTGTTTCCTGTAGTACTTGGTCATTGGTTATTCTGTCTGTCCATGGTTTTCTTTGCATTTTCCTAAGAAACCGCATTTCTGCAGCCATCAGATGATTTTCATCTTGACTGCACATTGTCCAAATTTCACATCCACACAAAAGAATAGGCTCTATGTATCCCCTCAACACTCTTTTTATCGTTTAAGTTGACATCTTTTTATTGGTCAGAATGTTTTTCATCTTGCTAAAGGCTACTTTCGCCATGGCGATTCTTGTTCTAATCTCTTCAATGCATCTCGCATCAGATGTTATGACTGTTCCGAAATAATTGTTCCGATTCACTTGTTGAAGAATATTCCCATTTACTTGTATATTACATTGTGGTACTTCGTCCTTCCTAGTAACGACCATAACCTGTGTCTTCTTACAATTTAATTCCAACTCCAGCTGCTCGCTGTGTACAACAACTGCGTCTACTAATTGTTGTAGAACTTGTGCATTGTCTGCAATCAATACTGTATCATCTGCATATCTAATGTTATTGATGTTTCGTCCTCCATTGCTGATTCCATGGTAGTCGCTAGGAAGAACGAAATACCACAATGTAATATATAAGTAAATGGGACTATTCTTCAACAAGTGAATCGGTACAATTATCTCGGAACAGTCATAACATCTGATGGGAGATGCCTTGAAGAGATTAGAACAAGAATCGCCAAGATGAAAAAATTCTGACCAATAGAAAGATGTCAATTGAAACGAGAAAAAGAGTGTTGAGGGGATACATAGCAGCCTGTTCTTTTGTATGGATGTAAAGCTTGGACAATGTGCAGTCAAGCTGAAAAACATCTGATGGCTGCAGAAATGTGTTAGAAGAAATGGATTGTAGAACTTGGTGACAACTGGCAAGATCGAAGGGAACAGACTAAGAAGAATACCGAGAGCAAAATACCTGGATGGCTTGGCCAAATGGCATGGACGAGACAGGAACACTGAGCTGATCCACGACTCTGGTGATCGAGTGAAGTGGCGAGTCGTGATCGCAAACACTTTCCGGCATGGCAAGTGATTGGTTGATTGATTGAAGATCACATGAATAAAGTTGTCATTACGTCAAATATATAATAATAATCATCATCATAATGTCACATGTATATGTCATACGTGTAAACTTGTTATGTCACGTGTATAAACTTGTCATTATATCACATGCATAAACTTGTCATTATATCACATGTATAAACTTGTCATTATATCACATGCATAAACTTGTCATTATGTCACATATACAAACGTGTGACAGTTCTGTCATAATATCACGTCCCTAAGTATGTCAAGAGCTCGTGTTCACGCCCTGAGGCCCAATGGACACATTGTGCTAGGCCCACATTTGTACAGACCAACCGGCACTCGTTGGTGACGTCATCAGAATCACACCGGCCTTCTTTGCTTCCCAAGATACTTCCTGGTACCCACGATAAGCTATGTCGACCTATGAGCCCCTGTCCATGTTAAATATCTGTCTTGATGCGGTGTCCAACATCACGTATATACTCGCATCATAACGTCACATGTACACATTTATCATGATTCTTAAATGTATAAATTTATCATCCTGCCACATGTATAAATGTATCATGATGCCACATGCATACAATTATTATAATGCCAAGAGTATAAACTTATCTAATATCACATGTATAAACATATCATATTGTAACATATATTAACTTATCATAATGGAAAATACCTGGATGGCTTGGCCACGTGGCATGGACAAGACAGGAACACTGAGCTGATCCACGATTCTGGTGATCGAGTGAAACGGCGAGTCATGACCGCCCACGCTTTCCGGCATGGCACATGATTGATTGATAAACGTATCAAAATTGCTTATGTATACACTTGTCATAATGCCACATATGCAAACTTGTCATAATGTCACATATATAAACTTGTCATGATGTCACATTTATAAACTTGTCATAATGTCACATGTATAAACTTGTCGTAATGTTACATGTATAAACGTGTCATATTGTCACATGTATAAACTTGTCATAATGTCACATGTATAAACTTGTTGTAATCAATATATGTATGTACGTATACACATGTATGCACATGTATATACGTGTCAAATTGCCACATTTATAAACTTGTCATAATGTCACATGTATAAACTTGTCGTAATGTTACATGTGTCAACGTCTCAGTTATTACTCGTTGTCATGGGTGCGACAGAGACAGTAGATACATGCATATACAAAAGTGTCAAGGCAAAATGCATGTAAAACTAATATTATTTATTTAACACACATAGTCTCGTTAGCACATTGAATACATTCTATCAATATGATACAATATAAGTACGATCAAATACTCTGACACAAAAGGCATTCATGCTTTCGTAACGCAGTCCTGTCTCACACACAGCGCATCGGCTAATCACTGCCTCATTCGCTCAGCAGATGCAATCTTTCATGTCGGAAATCAGTACATTCGCTCGCCAAGGCACACGCATCCTTCCTCTATCACGGTCCTGTCCAGTCTGATCTCTCTAGTCCTCAGTCCTGTGGTCACATGGTGTTTGACCCCATGTGGTCCGCAATAATCGTGCTATGTCAGATGTCTCGATATTCTGGCTGTCGTCCTGTCCTCACCCCGTCTGTTGATAACTGGTGTCTCAGGTCATGCAGTGCAAGGTTGTACTGTTGCTCAGGGACCATGTCCTATCTATGTCCTTATGTCCTGTTTGTAGATAGATACTCTAGTCCCGTCTATATCCTATCCATGTCATACTTATGTCCTGTCCTTGTCATATGTCCTCTTTTATCTCCTAGGACGCTAACAGCATGTATAAACGTGTCATAATATCACATGTATAAACTTGTCGTAATGTTACATGTATAAACGTGTCACATTGTAACATGTATAAACTTGTCATAATGACGCATATATAAACTTGTCATGATGT